>JAODAL010009003.1:0-113638 GCA_025379985.1 Phyllomedusa bahiana
AGGTTTTACCCTGAGCGGACCTTAAAGCACAGCTGGGGGGAGCCCTTTAAACAGAAAAAAAAGCACCCCCGGTTTTCCCACAGATAATTTTGGATCTTTGATTTTTCTTCAAAAAATAATCGGGCATGGTTTCCTCTGTTTAAGTTTTTGGCCCCCAATTGCCGGGGTCACCGTTTAAAGTTGCCAGTCTACTTCACTTTCCCTTTTTCCCAAACAGAAATGGCCCCTTTTAAAATTTTTTTTTAAAATGATCATTTCAAAACAGAAATTTTTTTATTCCTTTTCCCCAACAGTTCTTTTTTGCTGGTTTTTTTTGAGGGGAAAACGAAAAAAAGACAGCAACCTTCATGACAACACCGTTTTCCCCAATTCCCATCATTTTATTTTAAAGAAGTTTTTCGCATTGTCAATTTTTTGGGGTAAAATTTTTTGCTTGAGATACAGCAATAATCAGGGTTTCCCTTTGGGAACAGAAATTGACTTCTATGGGGCATTTCCCCCTCAAAATTTTTTAATAGGGGCCCTGAGAAGCATATTTATAATTTTTTGGTCATGTTGCTGTTAATACAGCAAAATTTAAATTGCCCTTTTGGAAACAAAATTTGTGGGGCTTCTAAGGGGCATTTCTCCCCCCACAATCTTTAAAAAGGGGGCTGGGGAAGTTTTTTTTTAAAAAATTTTTTGGCCCATCCCGTTTTAAAAACAGCAATACTACGGGCCCCTATTAAAAAAAAAAATGTTTTTTTTCAAAACCCAGACATTTGTTCTTACCAATTGCCAAAGTGGCTCAAAGGAAAAGGGCTTTGAATTTTTGGGGGAAATTTTGCGTGAAAATGCGGGCAAATACAACATTTCCAAACAAAAAAATTTTTGTTTCAAACAACTTTTTTTTTCTTCACAATTTCAAAGTGGCTCAAGGGTGAGGGGCTGTCAGAAACAAAAGGTGGACACTGTTAATGGGCAAAAAATTTCAAAATGATTTTGTTTTTTGCAAGATCTTTAACATGGGGAAACAATCCCTGTATTGAGAAAACCCATTTAAAACAATGAAAAAAAGAGAAAAAAAAGACAATGGGGGGATTCCATCCTTTTTTTTAAAAAAGTTTTTCTAGAATTAAAGTACAAAAAAAATTTTCATTTAAAAAATAGCTGTTAAAAAAAAATTCCTTTTAAATTTGTAAAGGGAGGTACAGGAAAACGACCAGATTGGGTTTAAATTCAGAGGCCAGGGGAGAAAGGACCCAGGGACAGAGAACAAAGAACAAAGACCTTTTCCCCTCCCGCATTTTTGAGTAAAAATGAGAAAAAAAAAATCCCAAGATAAAGGCCCCTTTGGTGTAACAGGAGTTTTAACACCATTTTTTCCAAAATAAGCTAAATTTTGGTCCACACCATACGGAGGGGCAAGCGCAACCCGGTTTTACTGTGTACAGAGAAGGTTTAGTTCCACACTTCCGTTTTCCGCCCTCTGCTTCAGCACAACTTTTTCGTTGTTTGGCGTAAATCAGGGGCCTTTTTAACCGCATGTTAATAGATGACGGACCCAGCCGGGGCTTTCCCCGCACCCACTGAAAACTCCGGCCCGGGGTTCCATTTTGGGGCCCCCAAGACAGGTAATACCCCAAGGGCCAATTCAACAAAAAGGGGTTAAAAAGACCCCTTTTTTTCCCGGGCATTTTTTTAAATGTGGGGGTCATGCAGGTTTGGGGCCATGCTGTGGCCCGGAACAAAAAAATTTAATTTCCCCCTTTAAAACTAAAATGGGTTGAAAGACTTTTTTTTTCCCCGGCACTTTTTAAATGGGGGGTAAATGCAGGTTTGGGCTAAATGTTTGGGGGCCCGGGCCCTTTTAAATGGGAAAAATGTCCAGTAAACAAAAATGGGGTTGAAAGACTTTTTTTTTCCCCGGAAACTTTTAAAAATTGGGGGTCATGCAGGTTTGGGGTTTCATGCGAGGCCCAGGCCAGGTATGGGTCATTTTCCCCAGGAAACTAAAATGGTGGTTGAAAGATTTCCTTTTTTCGGGAAATTTTTTTAAATGTGGGGGTCATGCGGGGTTTGGGGCCTCTTTGCTGTGGCCCAGGAAAAGGTATATTAAAATGTCCAGTTAAAAAAAAAATTTGGGGGTTAAAGCCCTTTTTTTTCCCCGGCCATTTTTAAAAATTGGGGGTCATGCATTTTGGGGGGCTCATGCTGGGGCCCGGGACAGGTATATTCATGTCCCATTGAAACTAAAAGGGGTTGGTTTTGAAAGACTCCCTTTTTCCCCCCCGCACTTTTTTTAAATTGGGGGCCCATGAAGGTTTTGGGGCTCATGCTTTTGGCCCCGGGACAGGTATAGTCAATGCCCCATGAAACTAAAATGGGGTTTAAAAAAGCCCTTTCCCTTTTTCCCGGCATTTTTTAAATGGGGGGCCCAAGGTTTTTTGGGCCCGCTCATGCGGGCCTTTTCCCAGGACAGGGAAATTCAATGTCCCAGTTAAAGTAACATGATGGTTCAAATCATACTGCCTTCGGGCCCACTTTTTAAAATTTTTTGGTGATGCGTTTTAAAAGGGTCAGGCTGTGGTACAAGACGGGGATATAAAGGGGTCTTTTACTTTTTTTCTGTGACTTTTAAAAACCCTAAGTGTTTTCCCAAAGGGAAGAAAGCACGTATCCTTTTTGACGGTTTGGGATGTTAATTTCACTTCCCCAAAGCCTTTTTTTGGGTGTAATAATAAAGGGTTTTTGGTTTCTCTCCCTTTAGACTTTAAGGGTTCATCCCGCAAAAATCAAAGCTCACTATCAAAAAACCCCTTATCGATAGCGGCCGACTATGAATTTTTCGATCGATTTTTCGATACCCCAACGCAATCGCCCCAAACACTAATGGTGAGGGAAACAAGGGGAAAAGGAAAAATGGGGGACCATGCGGGCCCCAAGGGGGGGATGGTCCACCCGCCCCTGCAAGGGCATGTTTTTCAATCTTGTTGAAAAGGGGTTCCTGAAGCTTCCACCGTTTTCAAAGTTTCCTGAAAATGGCCAAAAACTTTGCATGCACTTCATCCATTCCTACAAACCCGGGAACACCCTCCTCGGGGTTGGGCAGCGGCAGAACGGGCCCCCCCCCAACACACTCTGATACATTTTTTTCCCCCCCTTGAATTCCAACCTGCACATGTTTGGGCCCCACTGTAAAGAACAAGAAAGGCCCCCTTAATTTTTTTTTGATAAACCAGGGGGACAGGAGTTTCTTCCCCGTGTAAATTTTTAAGTCAGCCCCTGGGACTCATGCGTGACCCTCCGTTTGCTAAGGCCCTTCCGAGGAGGCAAAAAGATATTTTTAGTTTTGCCTGGGGCAACCGGGGTAATAACGTCATTCCAAATCTTAGTCCGGGGAAAAGATGTTGGGAAAAAAAGTCTGGGCAGGGGACTGGAGCCGTTGGACTAAAATTTCCGGGCAAAAGATTTCCGGGGGGGACTGAACTGGGGGGAGGAAGGGGGACCTTGGAAACAGAAGCATTTTCTGGGGAAATGGGGTGGGTTTTTTACCCCCGGTGACATGAGAGGGCGACAGGAGAAGCTGGAGGGGGGGGGAAAATGGAGATTAGGAAAAACGAGGGAGATGACCCCCAAACACCGTGGGGAGTATACATTTAGAAGAAGGCAGGAAACCCCCTTGGGGTCCCCTCGTGCAGATGGGCCCCCAGCAAGCCCGATTTGCCCCGGCTAGTGACACCGAATAGTCACCAAACCCGGGAGAGGGTGACTTTTTGACTTTTCTGGCTCCCACCCCCATTTTTTAAACCCCCGACTGGCCAAAAGGCAAGCCTTTTTCCCCGCTGCGAGGGGGGAGGGCAAACACCCAAAAACATAGGGAAAAACCTCTGTATTTATTGGGGGCCCCGCCTATGTGTGGCATCGTCCCCTCCCTGACAGGTCTTACCCCGGGGGTTTTTTCAAACATTCCCCATTCAACCCCCCCGCCGCTGCGGGGGTGGGGGCCCTGTAGGAGCAGTACCAGCTCCATCATCACAACCTAAGTCTGGATCCCCCTGATAAGGGAGCTTCCTTCAACCCCGCCAGTGAGGAGGGCAGGTTTTGCCAACAGCACAAGGGCCCTGGAGCAGGCCCTGAACCAACACGTGGGGACCTACTTGGAAAAGCCCCTCTGCCCCCCCATAAAAAAGATCCACTGAGTACTGGGCAGCCAAAAAAGGAAGTGTGAATGCAACCCTTTCCGAGTTTTGGCCCGTGGGAAGCGTCCCCGCCCGGCCAGTAGTATGGGGGTCAAGCGGGTGTTCAGTGTGGCGGGGGCCATCTTTTCCCCAAGGAGAAAACCCCCTTTTCCAAAGGGAAATGTGGAACGAAATGACCTTTTTCCCAAGGGGGAATCAGGCGTTTGGGTTTTACCAATTTTTACACCCCAATGCCTTAGGGGTCAGACTACATCAAACCATTACGCCTCACCCCAAAATGTGAGAAATGAGTCTGGGGTTTAAACTACCTGGGTCAGCCCCAAAATTCTGAAGTCGCCAAACCCGCCTGAAAGCCACACAATTCGACATTTTTTTTTCCCTTTGACTACCCCCATCTTTACCAGGGGCGGTTTTTGCCCACCCCCCCTCCACACCTGTCCAATTTTTGCCCACCCCCCCTAGACCCATGGGTGCCCGCTTTTCTGTTGCTTGGTGCCGGGGATATCCAAAGTGGGGTCCCTTTTTGGGCCCCTCTCTGACCTCATGCTGGGTGCTTTTCTTTGTTTTCTGCGCATCACCTCCACTCTCTGTCATTGTGCCCCTCCCGGGGGCCTACTTCCCGTTTTTTCCTCCCCCAAAAAGTCGTTGTTTTCGACTGTCTGGGCCCCATGTGCTGCAAAGGGGGCTGCCGAACCTCCACACCCACAAAAATGGGGAAATTTTTTTAATGAAGCGATTCAAGAGCAGGGCAGCCCTATGCCGGGCATAGTAAAACACAACAATTTTAAAGAAAGGGCCAAACCAAGGCCCCCCTGGGATATTTAAAGCATTTGGGACAACGTTCTACCCGCAAACCCCGCAGGCTCCCGGGAAAGCCGGAAATTTGCTGTTTTTCAAAAAGCGAATTTTGTCCCCGAAAAATTCGGCCGAAACCCAATTTTGGCGGAAAAAACGAAAAAAGTCACCAAAAACGAATTTTTTGAGAAATTCCCCATCTCAAAACCCAATAAAATTTCAAGGTGGGACTTTTGGAAAAAAAAAATGGGGGTTTCCCAAAGTGAAAAACCCTAATTTTTAAAAATTATACGGGTAATAAGAAGTGGGTTTTTCACCTAAGAAATTTCACCTGCAATTACTACAAATTTCTGTATCCTAAAATAAATATAAAGGGGGGCTTTGGATCAAAACGGGCTGCGGCCCCAAAAAGAAAAACACCTATTTTAAAAATTTTAATACGGAAAAATAAAAAGTGGGGTTTTTCACCTGTGATATATATCTGCAATTTCTAGCAAATTTTGTACCAAAAATAAGTACAAAGGGGTGGTTCCCTTTATCAAAAAATGGGCTCGCCAAAGGGAAAAAAAAACCCTTTAAAATTTATATGATAATAAAAGGGGGGTTTTTCACCTAAAAATACAAACTGCCCAAAAAAATACAAATTTCTGTATCCCTAATATAAAATACCAAAAGGGGGCATTGATCAAAACTGGGCTGCGCCCAAAATGAAAAACAAATTTAAAAAAAAATCTATCGGATTTAAAAAAAAGGGGGGTTTTTTCCCCCTAAAAAATACACCTGGGAAAATTTCTAGCAAATTTCCCCAATTTTAAAATTACAAGGTGGGGTCATTGATCAAAAAAGGGGCAGCGCCAAAAATGAAAAACACTTATTTAAAAATTTTTTACGGGAAAAAAAAAAGGCCCTTTTTTTACCTATGAAATACACCCACAAAACATACAAAAATTTTTGTAACCAAAAAAGTACAAAGGGGGTCATTGATCAAAACTGGGCTGCTCCAAAGTTTTAAAAAAAACCTATTTAAGAATTTTTTAAAGGATAATAAAGGGGGGTTTTGCACCCTATAAATATAACTGCAATTAAATTTGCAAATTTCTTTTATCCCAATATAAGTAAAAAAGGTGGGTCCTTTGAAACCCAAAAATGGGGTCGCCAAAATGAAAAAAAACCTATTTAAAATTTTTATGTAATTTTAAAAAATTTGGGTTTTTTCACCTAAAAATACCCCTGCAAAAAACTAGCAAATTTTTTTTCATACTAATAGAAGTACAAGGTGGGTCTTTGATCAAAACGAGCTGCGCCAAAGTGAAAAACCCCTAAATTTTAAAAAAATTTTTACGGAAAAAATAAAAAAGGGGGTTTTTTGCACCTTTTGAAATACACCTGCAATTACAACAAATTTCTGTATCCTAATATTTTAAATACAAAGTGGATCTTTGATCAAAACTGGGGGTGAAACCCAAAATGAAAAACACTTATTAAAAAAAATTTAAAGGATAAAAAAAAAGGGGGTTTTTTTCCCTATTAAATACACCTGCAATTACTAGCAAATTTTTGTATTCTAATAAAAAGTACAAGGTGGAAACTTTGTTTAAAACTGGGCCCGCGCCAAAGTGAAAAAACACCTAAATTTTAAAATTTATACGGATAAAAAAAGGTGGGTTTTTTGCACCTATGAAATATAACTCAATTACTAGCAAATTTTTTTTTTAACCTAAAAAAGAAAAAGGTGGGAAATTTGATCAAAAAATATCAAAACTGGGGTGCGCCAAAAGTGGAAAAAAACCAAAATTTTTAAAAAAATAACGGGTAATAAAAAAGGGGGGGTTTTGCACATATGAAATACACCCCCAATTACTTTCAAATTTTTTGTATCCTAAAAATAAAAAAACAAGGGGTTTAGATTCAAACTGGGGACGCCAAAGTGAAAAACAAACCCATTTAAAATTTAAACGATTTAAAAAAAAGGGGGGGTTTTTTTCCCCTATGAAATACACCCGCAATACTAAAAATTTTTGTATTCTAATATAAGGGACAATGGGATCTTTTAACCCAAAACTGGGGAGGAACCCAAATTTAAAAAAAAACCCATTTAAGATTTTATAAAGGAAAAAAAAAGGGGGGTTTTGCACCTATGAAATATAACTGGAATTACAAACAAATTTTTTTTCTTAAAATTTTAAAAAGTCCAAGGGGGGAAATTTGAAACAAAAATAACAAAACTGGCTGCGCCAAAAAAAAAGGAAAAAACACCTATTTAAAAAAGTATACGGGGTAATAAAAAAGGGGGTTTTTTTACATATGAAAAAACAAATCCCAAATTTCTAGCAAATTTCTGTATCCCCAATAAAAAACAAAGGGGGGTCCCTTTTATTCAAACTGGGCAGCGCCAAAGTGAAAAACACCTATTTAAAATTTAAAAACGATAAAAAAAGGGGGTTTTTTTCACCAAAGAAAAAACACCTGCAATTACAAAAATTTATTTTGTTCCTAACATAAGTACAAGGAAAGGGCTTTGATCAAAACTGGGCTGCGCCAAAGGAAAAAAAGCTATTTAAAAGTTAAGGATAAAAAAAAAGGTGGTTTTTCACCAATGAAATACAACAGCAAATTACTAGAAAATTTTTGATCCTAAATTAAGTACAAGGTTGGGCCTTTTTAACAAACTTGGGGTTTCACAAAAAAAAAGGAAATATTTCACTTTCAGGGCAATTTTGCGGCCCAAAAAATGTAAAAAAAAAACCATTTTTAATGCAAGGGTTTAAACAGATCAGGGTGCAAAAAAATACACTCTCCCCTTTTAAAAACCCCGCATGCCTGTCTTTTCTTCTGGTTCGCTTGCCCCCCTCCCCCCCATCCTTCCCCCTTGCCCCCCCCCGGGTTTAAAACGCCAAAATGCTTCTTTAAAAGGGTCTTTTCTAACTAACTAAAGCTGAAATTTTTCTAATCTACCAAAGTTAAAAATGTTCACAAACTAAAATCATAGTTTTTTTGCTTGAATAAAGAGAACGGGGTCTCTGAGCTGAGCTGATTTTGTATTGAAAGATCTAGCACACGTCCGCTCTAGTAGAGACACTGAAACACTGATGATGAACAGGAAACGCTGTTCTATGCAAAATGAGGTCTTGTGATTTTTCCAGCCAATGACAACCAAACACATCACAGTCATGATGTCGCACACCCAGCTCAACCTGTTCTATGCTCTAAGCTGATTTGCTGGCCGCCACAATTACAGGAAGCAACGAAAATGGCGCAATAGTTATAGATTATGCGCAGATTCTCACCTAAAATATCGCGTGATCGGAAATTTCCGATCAACCTAAAAACCGTGCCGATTTCAACTTTGTCGATTATAATCGCTCATCCCTAGTTATGATATACTGAAATAGGGCATGATCTCTTCTTTGGAAACTCAGCCCCAGGGCAATATTCCAACATGATAACAATCCCAAACATACTTCCAAGATGACCACTGAAAATGAAGGTAAAAGTGCTGGGTTCACCAAGCATTTCTCCAGACCTAAACCCTATTGAGCATTGTTGGGGCATCCTCAAATGGAAGATGGAGGGAGGAGTGCAAAGTCTCTAACATTCACCAGCTCTGTGATGTCATCATGGAGGAGTGGAAGAGGATTCCAGTGGCAACCTGTGAAGCTCTAGTGAACTCCATGTCTAAGAGAGTTAAAGCAGTGCTGGAAAATAATTGTGGCCACACAAAATATTGACACTTTGGACACAATTTGTCCATTTTCACTTAGTAGTGTACTCAATTTTGTTGTCAGAGGTTTAGACATTGATGGCTGTTTGTTGACTTATTTTGAAGGCACACCAAATGTATACTGTTACACAAGCTTTACATCTACTACTTTACATTGTATTACAGTGTCATATCTTCAGCGTTACAAAATCACAATTTACCATAGAACACTTTAAAACCAACAAAACAAATTCCTCCAACTCAGTATTTTGTATCACTTGTAAATGTCCAGCTGAAGTGCACAGCATAGAATTATGGTAGAAGAGAACTTTTGTGTATAAATTAATCACTTGTAGAAGTAGCACTCTTGTTAAAAATGTAACTACTAATGTACTCCTTGTAATGCTAGTACTATAGTATCATTATCCATACGCCGTACATACCACTGAGATTGTAAAGCAAGAGAGGTGCAAATTTCTCAAAAATCAATTTGGCGACTTTGCCGAATACTTCCGACAAAATTGTTCGTCCGAATTTACTTCTGGACAAATTGCGTTAAAAAAACAGCTAATTCCGCTGCACAGAGCCTGTAGGTGCTGAGAACGTTTTTGCCATGCTTAAAATATGCAGAGGAGACTTTGTTTTGGTCTTCATACAGAAGTTGTGTTATTAGTTTCTGACTGCACCTCTCATGAATCCTTAACTAAAAATTCCCTGGGCACTTAAGAGGGCAAAACTGACCAAAAAACTAAAGCGGGAATGTAGCCTGAATAAAAGTCATGGCAGGCGACAGCTGGCAAAACAAAACACGCAGAGGCTACGAGTCCTACATAGCGTCAAATAGAACACAGTAGTAGGTTACCCGTGAGCCACCACAGATCAGCAGCAGCAGTAAGGGGAACACACAGCATTAGTCACCCTGCGAGTGCCAGAATCTGGTGTCATCTACAAGCCATATGTTGACCACACAAAAAAACACTAGGTCAAACACTTTGCTCATCCCAATGACATCTGAAAACCCAGCCAAGAGTCGGTGGGTTTGTCACACAACAACCCCCAAGTTGACATGGCCCGTGAGGAGGTGAGCGGGCTCTCACCTGTCCTCAAATCACCTCTGTCCTGTTCTCAATTCCCCCACAGCCAGAGACTACTATGTGCTGTAGGCCCTGCACCACTATACAAGGGAGGACCAACTAATTGAGGACAGTGGGCAGCAAAGATGAAAGACATCCTCTACTTGTCCTTGCAGAAGTGGGCAAAGAGTGATGAGGAGAGTTGTAACAATGGGGGGTTATGTTCGATCGAATGTAGCCGATCGCCACATGGTAGCCGGGAGAAGCAGGCAAAGGCTGGGAACTAGAGTTTTATACTGGTGCCCCTAGATAAACAAGGCATAAATAGCCCCCCCAAATGACAATTCAGTCCAATCCATGCCTCCTTGTGCCCCCTTTTCTCTGGATGAAGTGTGCCGCCCAACGCGGGATCGCCGACCCTCCAACTACCCAATGTCCCCGTCTCTGGGAAGCGCATTCTGTTATCTCAACATTAAGTTTTAGGAGACGGAGGAGATGAATGAGAGACTTGGACAACAGTCAATCTCGGGATCTTTGTGAAAGTAGAGAGATAATGTCCGTGGGCAGATATATAAATTTGGGTGATCCCAAAAAGCATACTTGGTGGTTTTGAAAGCCATGTATGCTATCAACTGACCCAGACCAACAGTGAACAAGGGTCATCATATCATGTAGAAGAGAAGCAGCAGCTTGCTTGTCATGCAGTGGCTCAGCCCTTGGTAAGTCGGTAGTGTGGCGGGAGTTAGCAGGGTGGCAGCAGTGCGAGTTTGGACCAATGTGCCACGATTTAGACCACCCACTTTGCAGGTTCCCAAAAGTAGCACAGGTACTCACACGGTCAGCGTCGGTAACCAGTCAGTCAGTGCAGCGCTTTGGTGGTAAAATCACCTACTCGGCGTGTGCCAGTTTTTTGCAAAGACACCATAGGAGGCGAACATGGCTATATGTTCGTCTGTGGCCAGAAAGTAAAGGTGACCAGGGACTAAAGTTTAAAATAGACAAAGTTGAAATCGTGCATGTGTTTAGGATGATCGTAAATTCCTATCCCGCGATAATTTAGGTGAGAATCCTGCGCATAATTCTATTACTATAGTGCCATTATTTGGCGCTTCCATGTTATTTTCGTCGGCAACAAATCAGCATAGAGCATAGAGCAGGGTGAGCTTGGTGTGCGACGACATTACTGTGATGTTATGTTTCATTGGCTAGGAAAATCACATACTTTCTTGTTTTTACATAGAACAACCCTACCTGATCAGCACAGTGTGTCACTGTTTCCTTTCATAAGAGCAGGATGTGTATGTTAGCTATTCTCCTCAATACATCTCAGCGACAACCGTTCCTACACTTTAGTTCTCAACTACAGCCGAGCACAATTTTCTTTTAGCTGTCGCAAATCATTAGAACATATAGATTAGAGAATTTTCCAGTTCGTTAGTTTAGGCTGAGAGTTTATAAAGAAGGCAACGAAAACCAGCTGTTGACAGCGTGGGTGCCGGTAGGGGGTGAGTGGATTGAGAGTGCCTGCGACACCACACCCTACAGGCAGGCTTTTTTGACACAAATAGTGATTAAGTCGATATTATTTATTAGCAGCCCAGCGACACCTAGCTTTTGACAACCTGCCAATCTCTGAAACAAGATGAGAGCGAGTTTTTGTTTTTTTTACTCTATTTTTGAGCCTAGTTTTACTGTAAATTAGAAACCAAATGTATTTTGCATGCAGTCCCAGTTTTGTATCAAATACCCACCTTGTGCTTATATTAGGATACATGAACTTTTCTAGTAACTGCCTGTATGTCCCAAGTGGTGCAAAAAACACCATTTATTATTCCGTACATAGAAACATTCCGAACTTACGATTTAATAGTTTTTTTTCTACTTTTATGTGCACCCCAGTTATGTTCAAAGACCCACCTAGTACTTATAATAAATAATATATGAGCCACCTATTAATCAAGTTCACTGCAAAAGCATTCATGGCATAGGAGACCAGGATCTCTAGGCGAATTTCTCACTAGATTCGATCACTGATGCTCTTCCCATCGCACCCGAATCTAAATACCGAGAACCACAATTCACTTTCGTTCCAGCCCGCGCACAGAAAAAAAAGCCCTTGACATAGTGCTGTCAGAATTTGTGGCTGCTTATAATATGACAGAGGAGACTAGGTTTGGTCTCATAACAATTTTGTGTTTAATCCTAGTATGCACACACGCATATGACTGCCCGCCCCAGCATCTTAAAATTCGTCTTCACTAACAACATATCCCACGGCACTCTAACGAGGAGCAAAGACAACTGATCCAAAATAACCATCGTCACGCAACTTGTAAGCCTCTGATAACGGCCATGCCACGCCGCTGACACAGCTGCGGACAAACAATAAACCCAACCACCCCCACAAAGTCAGCTGAGAGCTCTGGTGGCACCATCTAAGTGACAGAGAGAGTGTGGTATGAAGTGAGACGGCGTCAGAGCCACCTGCACATGAAGTCAGTAGCAGAGGCCACAACAGTGACATTCTGGAGTGGCAAAAACACTAGGAAGCCACAGAGTGGCACAATGACTGAGCTAGGTGCGGCGTTCAACAAGGTCGGCAGCAAGTATGAGGTCAGGCAGTGGCACAATGACATTCTGGAGCGGCAAAAACAGTATTAGGCCACAGAGTGGCACAATGATACAGTTGTGGAGGTCACGACAGACAGCAGCAGCATGAGATCAGGCAGAGGCACAAAGACATCTGATTGGCGGCAAAGACAGTATAAGGCCACTTAGTGGCACATTCACACCAGTGTGGGAGGTCACGGCGGCAGCATTATTAGATCAGGCAGTGGCACTAATGACATTTCTGGAGCGGCAAAACAGTATTAGCCACATAGTGGCACAATCACACAGTGTGGAGTCACGGGCGGCAGCATATGAGATCAGGCATGTAACAATGACTTCTGGAGCGGCAAAACAGTATTAGGCCACAAGTGGCAACAATCACCCAGTGTGAGGTCACGGCGGCAGCAGTAAATGAAGATTCAGGCAGTGGCACAATGACATCTCCTGGAGGCGAAAAAACAGTATTAGGCCACAGATGTGGCACAATCACACAGAGTGGAGGTCACGGAGGCGGCAGCAGTAAGAGATCAGGCAGTGGCACAATGACATTCTGAGGCGGCATAACAGTATTAGGCAACAGAGTGCACAATCACACAGTGTGAGGTCACGAACGGCGGCAAGCCAGTACATGAGATCAGGCAGTGGCTCAATGACATTCTGGAGGCGGCAAAACATAATAAGACCACAGATAGTGGCCAATCTCAAACACATTGTGGAGGGTCACGACAGCAGCAGCATGAGATCAGCACATGCACAATGACATTCAGGAGGTGGGAAAACAGGAGGAAGCCACAAGAATGACACAATGACTGAACAGCGGAGTCACGCGGTCAGCCACATGAAGTCAGGCAGTGGCTCAATGACGCAGTGTGGAGGCACTGCAGGAGCTCACAGCAGCAGCATAGGTCAGAGAGTGCACACATGACATTCTGGAGTGGCAAAACAGAGGAACCACAGAGTGCACAATGACTGAGAGCAGAGTCACTGGCGGCAGCAGCATTGAGGTCAGGCAGATGGCACAATGACACCACAGTGGTGAGACATGCAGCAGCCACAGCAGCAGCATGAGGTCAGAAAAAAAAAAAACAGTGGCACATTAACACAGTCTGGATGTCACGGCAACAGCAACACAGCAGCAGCATGAGGTCATAGAGTGCACAATGACAAGTGTAGAGGTGGGGTGGCAATACCATTCCCCATGTCAAGCTGGTGACTGCATCATTGAGCAACAGACAGCAGTTGAGGAGGCACACAGCTGTGGGTTGGCATCAAATATAGTCCGCTGCCGGAAGAATTAACCCAGACTGACGCCTAAGCAATGTATAGAGGAAAACTGGCCGATCCACGCCTGATCATCTAGACAAATGTCAGAAGTACCCACAATTCCCGATGGACACGCGGGATCTACCTTGGGTTAACTGATGGCCCCCGCCTCACAGAACACACCGCTTCTGATGCCAACACTCACTGGCCGGATGCAGTCACCTGCCTTCTCCACTTCAACTCGGCACGTTGCGGCCACACATCCAGTTATAGGCTGCCAGTAGTTCCACAGCGGATCTTCTAACTTAGGTGGCAGAGTAGTTTTTTTTGGGGGGGGGGGGTTTTTCTGTCCAAGTAGGCCACAACCTGTGGATTCAGGACTGCTCCAGGACCTGGCCCCCACCACCCCTTTTTTTTGGGCAGCTGCTGGCTACTTGCCGTCCTCACTAGGCGGGTGAAGGAAGCTGCTCATCAGTGACTCCAGACTTAGTTACTTCGTGATGGAGCATGTACTGCTCCTACCACCCCCCCCCCCACCTTCCCCACAGCAGCCGCTGCAGGTAGTACGTGGGAGGCAACTGATGGAATCCCCCCGGTCAGACCTGGCAGAGGAGAGACGATGCCGCACATAGGCAGCGGTCCACTGATTACTGAGAGGATTCCTATAGTATTTGATTTTGTCTTCCCTCTCAATTAGCTTGGAAAAGGCTCCCATTTTTGGACGGTAGCGAGGGTCCAATAGGTTGGAGATGCAGAAGTCATCCCTCTGCCAGATGCTGACTATTCGTGTCGACTGTCACATACCAGGCAAATAAGCATGCTGCGGGCCATCTGCGCAAGTGACTCCGAGGGGCTCCAGCCACCATCTCCACTGTATACTGCCACGGTGCTTGGGGTCCATCTGCCTCATCTTCCCTCTCCTCCACCTCCCCAGCAGCTCCTGCTCCTCCTCTCTTGTCACCTGGGTAGAAAATCCACTCATGTTCCACCAGACAATGCCATCTGCTCCAATGTCATTACTTCTCCTCCTCCATTTCAGCCCCCACCGCACTCATGTGCCGACGAGATATAGTCGCCTGTCCTCCAGTCCCTGCCCAGACAGATTTTTTCTAGCATCTATTTCCAGGACATGAAGTCAGTGGAATGTACGTTATTCAACCGTATCCTGCGACTGAACAAAAAAACGTTGCCTCCTCGAATGCCTCAACAAACGGCAGTGTCACGCACGGAGCTGCCACTGGCTGACATCAAAGTTACACAGGTAGTACTTCTCTTCACTACTGTCTGCCTGGATCATTCAAAAAATCTGATAATGCCTTTCCTCTGTTCATCCACAGTCGTCCAACATGTGCAAGCGGAATTTAGCGGGGTGGAAACATCCGCATATCAGAGTGTGTTGGGGGAGAGGCTCTTTCTGCCGCTGCAATTCGAGGAGGTGTTCCTGGCTTTGTACGAATGATAAAAGTGCATGCACAGTTCACCTGCCATTTCAGAATGTTCTGAAGATCGGTGGAATACTTCAGGAACCTTTTCACAACCAGATTGAACACATGCGCCATGCAGGGCGCATGGACCATCCCTCCTCATGCAGCGCGGACACCATGTTCCTCCCATTGTCCGTCACCATGGTTCCGATTTGCAGTTGGCGCGGAGAAAGCCACACATCGATTTCTTGCTGCATGACGCGGAGCAGTTCCTCCCCTGTGTGACTTCGTTCGCCGAGGCAAGCCAGGTAGAACTGCGTGACACCGCTGTGCCCTACACATGTGGTATGATGGAGCAGTACTTGTGGAGGCTGATGGTGGGTGGTGGTGGAGAGGAGGAGGCGGACATTGGCGCAGGTGCAGCAGTTTTGACAACATGGAGGAGGAAAGCGGCGTCTCCTGTCCAAGTTGTTTGTGGTGCCTGGGGAAGCACATTCACCCAGTGGGCCGTAAAGGACATGACTGGCCCTGACCTAGTACAGCTCCAGACGTCCGCGCTGCGTGCACCTTGGAACAAACCGATAACTCAAGGACTGACCCACCTTCTGTTCTACATATTTATGAAGTGCTGGTACTGCCTTTTTGGAAAAGAAATTACGGCTTGGAATCTCCATCTCGGCTCGGCACAAGCCATATTCTCTGAACTGGTGCAGAGTCCACCATTTGGAAAGGGAGGGACTGCAGTACCAACAACTTGGACAGGAGCACGGTCAGCTGCTGCACCTTAGGATGGTTGGAGACGCATACTGTTGTCTCTTTGCAATTGCCTTGCTGAACGACTGCTGGCGCCATGAGTAGCGAGGAGCAGGAGCATCTGGACCGAGAGATGATGTCAAAGAGAAACAGCTCCCTTCTGCAGAGGTGGTGGAGCCTTGACTGGCTGCAATGGCATGCGTGCCACTGGGCGCTGCTGCTTGCTGCTGTGCGGCGGCAGGATGGACCACCACATCTGAGCCACGTTTCTCCCAGGCCACCGGATGGTGACGCTGCATGTGTTGACGCAGGGCCGTGGTGCCAACGTTAGCTCCCTGGCCACGCATCACTTTCTGCCCACAGATTCTACATATACCCATATTCGGCTCCTCCGGTGTCTTAGCAAAGAACTGCCACACCGCCGAGTAGCTGATTTTACCGCCAACGCTCCGCACTGAGTGACTACTGCCGCCGCTGCCTCGCTGAGCCCCTGTGCCGCTACTTTCTTGGACCTGCGAAGCGGGTTTTCTACCCCGTGGCCGCTTGGCTCCCGACCTCACACTGCTGCTATCCTGCTGACTCACGGCCACACAACCCACTTGCTGGCTGCGCCAATGCCTGACACGCAAGCTGACGCCCTCTTCTCCTGATGATGATGAAGCCTTGCCTCACCCGGCTCCCAAGTGCGGTCGCTACATCATCATCTATTTGTGTTTCATCGTCACTGCTGTCCTCATCACCGGTCTTGGTATGCCAAAGGCTGACATCTCACAACATGACCTCCCATGCCACTCTCCACATCTATACTTTGCCGCCTACTGCAAGAAGCAGGGGATATTGGCCCCATTTCTTCGCTGCCAAGTAGCTGCTGACTGCCCTCCTCAAATTGTTCATCCTCGCTATATAGTGGCGCTGAGCCCAGACCACAAAGTAGATCTCTGGCTGAGGGAACCGGATGGGACAGAGGCGGGCTGAGGACAGGTGAGGGCTGCTGACCGCTCCCGCGCCCTGCCAACTCAGGCTTGTGTCTGAGGTTCCCACCGACTCTTGGCTGGGGTTGTCAGATGTCATCTGGGAGGAAGAGGATGACCTAGTCAACCAATCAAGACCCTTGGGTTGCTGAACAACACACGGCCGCTAGATGACAGCGAGTGACACCGAGTGACCCCTGCTGCGACGTCCCCTTGCTGTGCTGCGACCTGGGCCTGGTCCAGGAATGTTTGTGCCACTGCCACTCGCAGGTGCAGAGCCCCTGTCTCACATACTGTTTGTTCTAAAATGTACAGACACTCTTTGATGATGATATCTGTATATGATAAATATACACCCTTTTTTGACTCCAAATGAACCCAGTAACAAGCTTGGGTAACCCTTGGATATAAATTGCGCTCCACAAATGGCCAGGAAAAATTTACTTTCTAGTGTCGTTTAAAAACACTGTGTGTTTTACTAAATGTAAAAGCACAAACAGGCTTAATTAACCTCAGACATGAAATTAGACTACAGGAAAAATGTATATATTTAGGCGATGAAAAAGACGGTTTATTTTGTCAGGCACACCCACAAAACACGCTTACTTAACCCCTGGATGTAAATTGCGCCAAAGAATTGAGCCGCACAAACTAGTAACTTTGTCGCATAGTTACATTTGCGTGTTTTCTCTCTTTCCTACGCCACACAACAAAATACAGTTGTAATTAACCTTTGCTTGTGAATTACTCTACAAGGAAAATTTATATATTTTGGCGTTGAAAAAGAACGGTTTCTTCTTGGGTCATCACACCACAAGAACAACGCTTAATTAACCCCCTGATGTAAATTGCGCCAAATAATTGACCCCATAAAATGTAGCATTGTAAGCGTGATACAATTGCGTGTTTTCTACGCCACACAACAAGAGATACAGTTGTAATTAACCTTTGCTTGTGAATTAGGCTACAAGCAAAAATTATATATATAATGGCGTTTGAAAAACGTTTATTTATTGTCAGCACACCCAGCAAACAACGATTAAATTAACACCTGGATGTAAAACTGCGCCAATAGAATTGAGCCGCATAAACTAGTAGCTTTGTAGCGTGGTTACAATTGCGTTTTTCCTATTTCCTACCCACACAACAAGAGATACAGTTGTAATTTAAACCTTTGCTTAGAATTAGTACAGGAAAAATTTATATATTTTGGCGTTGAAAAAGACTTATTTTATTTTGATAGTCACATCCAAGCAAAACACGCTTAATTAACCCCTGGATGTAAATTGCGCCAAAAGATTGAGCCGCACAAACTAGTAGCTTTGTAGCGTTTTATTTACAATTTTGTGTTTTCTCAAACGCCACACAACAAGAGATACAGTTGTAAGTTAAACCTTTGCTTGTGAATTAGCAACAGGAATAAATTTAATATATATTTTGGCGTTGAAAAGATGGTTTCTTGGTCACACAACCAGCACTCACAATGCTTAATTAACCCTGGAATGTGAAATTGCGCAAGAAGAATGAGCAGCCAAAAAATAAGTGGTATTTGTATTGTAAAAACGCTGTTTCTTTAAATGATACAACAGGAACTGGCTTAACCCCCTTTGGGATATTAATTATATGCAGCTGCAGTGACCACACTGGAATTTCAAGATCCAATACCCAAAAAATTAGAAATAAAAACATTAAAGAACAGTTCTGAACAACTGAGACACCCCAAGACATGGGCAAAATAAAAAATCAATTCTTACTAAGACCCTATCACCCCCCCCGGCAGCACTTCCCTGATGGGCACATGGGAGGAGTGAGCCCCCGGCGTCGCGCCCAAAATTTTATATAGTGCGGTGACGTCCAGAATCCCCGGGGGTCTTGATTGGCTTCACCCTCTGCACATTCATGCACTATACCCTTCTTCCCCCCCAAGTGCTTTGCCCCTGTCGCCATGTGCCGCAGCCTTTTTTATAAACCCAAAAGCACACTTCGTTCACCCCCGAAGGGACCCCAAAGTTCGACTTCTTTTCCAAACCAAGTTTTCCTGAAATCAAAAACAAATTCCCCACTTCTTTTTAAATCAAATTCCCCCCACCCTTAGTCTGCACCTTTGTAGTGAACAGTTATTCCTCCACAGATCAGACAGAATTATGCTTGTGTTATTGTGGTTGATCTTGCAAGCATTTTTTTTCTTACTGAACTCTCAAACGTCTTTCATGGTGTAGTTATATTTAGCATTAGTATACTTACCAAAATTTAATAGCAGACTGTTGGCGAATTGAAGTCCACTGTAAACACCCCCAAAAGAGCCCTGCATTGTATAACTTCTGCCTATTTTGTAGTCCTGTTAGTGGGACAGTCCATTGGGACTGTTGACAAGTATATAGTAGCAGTATATTTCTCTTCATAGTTAGGGAGGTTTCACACACAGTGGCCCACATTTACTTTTGCTATCTAAAGGTTAGACAATATAAACTGCGCCACATTGATTATAGTAAGGTGCAGATTTATTACAGTGGCTAAGCTGTATGCTAATTTTTCTGCATCTTTAAACTTTTTTAGACCAATTATTAGTTAAAACTTTCTACCCCAAAAATTTTTTCCCCCAAACGGGGCACACCATGGCCACACCCCTTTCTATGGTGCTACTCCTACCTTGGAAAAGCCCCCCACCTCTTGTAGGATGTTCCCCATAATTTTTTGTCTGGGGGAAAACCTGCACTAGCATCTTACCACTTTTTGCTGTATTTTACAACACTTTTGTAGTAAATGAGGGATAGTATTTTTTTGGCAGAATACTGCATTCCTTTGTGTTTTGTTTGTTCAAGGATGCTGTGGCCAGATGTTACGTAAAGACCTATAGTAAAATGGTGTGTTTTATTTGTTTTCTGGTGTTTTGGTGTGTTTTTTTGTTAATTTTTTTCTTTTCTTAAATGCAGCCTGCTTTGGTTTTTGTGTTTTTGTTTTTTTTTAAATGTTTCTCATGGCTTCTCGGGTTTTGCAAAAAATGCTTGAAAAAAAAACAACAAATGGATGAAAAGACAAAAAATTCATAAAAATGCTTAAAATTAATTACCTTTTTTACAAGCAAAAAAAAAAAAAAAAAAAAGAGAGTGTCTGTGAAGGAGGTCTTAAAAGGATTTTCCAGGCCTTATTTTCAAATAACTTAGAATACAAAAAATCGAAACATGGGATTGTCAACCCTTGTCCCCAGAGTTTGGGACATATTTTTTAAAGGGGGAAAAACATCTTGCCCTCATAAGGGTATTTACATGGGTAATTTCGGCGGTTTTGCATCTAAAACGAGGGAATGCACCTGAAATTACGGTAATCCATATCCCCTAGAGAACTATGGATTACGCTGCCTATCCCCCGCTCATACAAAAAACGATCGTATTTACGGGGGGAGATAATGACATGTCAATTATTCACGACGAATACACCTTTGAAAGAATGTCAATGGCCCGGGCCTTCCACCCCCCGCGCAGTGGGAGTATGCGCGTATTAGTAGTACATCTTTTGGGAACTACCTTAAATTTTTTTTTATTTTTTTTTCTAAAGGACCCGACCATATTTTTACCCAAACCTTGCCGACATCACCACTGTGGCAAGGATTCTTTTTTGGGGCAAGGTTTTAAATTATATCTTCTGTAAAAATCATTTTATCTTTTCTCCTTTTTAAAGAAATTTACTAATATCTCTTTCATCTGGTTCAATTAAGAACATTCATTCAACAGGGGTCTACAGACAGTCTTTTTGCAGTTTTCCCCCGTCTTAAAATCGTACAATTTTTTTCAAAAAATTTCAGAAGAATGCTGGTACAAAGCCATGACATGCGGCCTCATGTCCGAGGCGTGTGATGTTAACTCAACAAATTTCCAACCAACCAGTAGATGCCAAGACATCTGAAGAAGACCTTACCCACCTGCTGCCACCTGAACAAGGCCTTACCTAAAAAGAAACATAAATGGAATCTTTGAGAGCTAAAAAAAAAGTCTATGCTTTTCAAATATTACTGCTGTGCTGTCAAAAACAAAATGATATCCATGTTTTTAAGTTGCCTTCAGCTCAATAGCCTGAAGGATATTAGAAAAGCTACTACAAAACATTTTCTTTAAAATGAAGACTTCAGCATTTCCATATCTAAACTACATCAAGATGTCTATTTTTAAAACTTTTTTTTATGCCCAAAAAAGGGGGCTTTCCCCCTCTCTGCTTTTGTAACTTAATTTAGAAATGATTTTTTTCCTTCTACCAGTGACTTTAGTAGTTCAATATGCGACATAAAGATTATGGCAGCTACAAGTGAACTACTCACAAAATTTACAAAAACTAATAAGAAAGTAAAATTTTTTAATATTTGTATAGATTTTTTTCCTCCTGCTAATGACATCTATTAACGCACCTGCTGTGCCTGCACTGAACGATTACCCAGGTGTTGGTGTGTATCACTAAGTAACAGCATCATGGAAAACAGGGCAAAAATTTGGGTTTTTTATTTAAACCCCCAAAAAACAAATGGAATCTATCATTTTGCCTGTAAAGGTTAGAAAAAAAGCAGCAATATAAATATTTTTGGTCTGTAATTTTTATACCTACTTTCCTTTATTTTGGTTAGAGAAAATTATTAAGTCCCTTTTTTAAAATTGAAGGGGCCTGGGAAACAGGCGCTTTTAAAATAAATAATAAATAATAATAATAATAATAAAAATAAAAAAAAAGTCTGGGGTTCATAAGTGTTGCACTTCGGATTTGGGTTGATGCCAAATTCGATCTGACTCTAATTGATTAAATTCTATTAGGCCCAAGTCGGAATTTGACAAAAATCAGAAAAAAATTACCCCAACCCTAAAATTACCTTTCAGTTTCTCAGCAGGCCTCATGTTGCTTCTGTCACGGCATTACTTCTGGTGCAACATCCAATATAACGTCTGGTTTCCAAAGGTTACCTCTATGTTTTGGGTACCAAAACTATTTTGGGAAATTAAAGTGATGTTGAACGTGATGTAACGTCACTTCAGCTTTCCATATGGATAAACTAGGAAAATCGGAAGTGAGGTCAGACAGTCACACAAGTGATGCCATGATACAAGTGACGGAAGGCCTGGACTGACACTAAAAGATAAATCAAGCCCTAAAAACCCTAACCCTAAGGGTTTGCGTTAGGTATTAGGTTAGAGATATCAATAGGTTTAGAGACAACATTTGGGTTTGGGACATCTCTGGCCCGAACTTTTTCAAAAGTTCAGTCAAACCAGTGTCTAACCAAACAAGGCACTATTTGACTAACACTAATTCTGGACATAATGCTGTCTTATCTAAGAGCGGGAAGTGACAAAAGGAGAGAACCTGAGCTCTGTGATTTATAGGTTTATGAGTTTATTTGATTTGGAGCAGGATTTCTAATTAAAAAGCAGAGTAAATTCTGACTGAACTCCTTTAAGTGCAGAGGAGTCCCTGCCCCACCCCAAAACATGACTGTACTTACCACTATCACTGTATATGGGCGGGGTAAGTAGTACTTTAATTTCAGGGTTTTTTTCTCAGCGTTTTACTCAGAAATCCTGCTTTAAAAACAATTAAACCTATATATACAAATTTTTCCTGACAGTTCCTTTTAAGGGCTAAAAAATAAAATAATGTTATGGCCAGGGTACATTTGGTATGTAATGTTCATTCTTGTTAAAACATTTACATGCACATTATACCCTTCTTATGTCCACAATTTTTACTTAACTAGCAGAAATGTTGAAAATTATGAGGGCAATGGAAAGATCAAACAGTTTGAAATCATAGATTTTATCATCTGTCCCCCCGTGACTCAGTTTTTCTATAAGCACCTGCATACAAGGGTGTAGCTATAGGGGGAGCAGATTTTTCGTCCTACCGGCCTGCAGCCCGAGGGGGCCCAAAAGCCCCCCTGCCACTTTTAAAGGGGGGTTTTTCCACAATCTCATCTCATACCTCTACATCCAGCCTGTGACTAGAAGGGGGGTTGGGGTTTGTTTGAATTTCAGATTGTGACCCAGCAGATGACATCACCAGGCCTTTTCCCTCTTAGTCAAAGAAAGGCTGTTTTTTTACAGAGGTAAAAGTACTATATGTACCTAGAGGGAATGCTTTTTTACCCCCTGGCCAAGAGTCCTAGGTTCAAAAACCCCTGCAGGACCAAAAACCCCTGGATTTTTTTTTTTTTTATCAATACACATACTCATTTAGGGTTCCTTTTTTAAATTTTTTTCACTGTTTCACTAATTAATAAGGAGTATAGGGGGCAGGAGTAGAATGACAGATGGGGGGGGAACACTAGGAGCTGTCTGAGAGGGGAAAGGTTATGTCTGGGGATGTGCGCCAGGGCTGAGGAGCTCGCAGCCCTGGTCGTATCCCCTGGAGAAAAGCTGTAACAATGGCTCACTAAAAGGGCAGCTAAAGCAAAAATGGTGCAAAATTTTTAATAAGGATGAATGGTGAAAATGTTTATTATTTAATTTGCAAGCTTCCCACGTCAATTTTACTTTGTGGCAAAACCCCTTTAAGGAGACACCAGCATTGTAAGTGGCACATGGTAGCTGGGGGGCCCATTTAACTTTTTTGCACTAGGGCCCCGGAGCTTCAAGTTATGCCTCTGCCTGCATAGTGGGAAGGAACAGAGACTAAAATTATTAGACATTACAGCAGACCTTCTCCTATCTCTTGTCATGGCATTCTGTTGTCACCATGGTAAAAGTTCCCTGAATTGCTCAAAGTATTTATTAGAAAATACACATTACTACATTACATTATTAGTAGAAAATGGTGTTGGCAAGAGCCAATTAATCTTTGAATTTAGCGGACATCATAGAAATAATTAAAGTAAACCGACATATGTATATGTGCACAATTGTATATAGGCACTCCACAGCTCAGTAAGATAGATAGATAGATAGATAGATAGATCGATAGATAGATAGATAGATAGATAGATAGATAGATAGTTTTACTTCTGTATTGCCCTTTATACCAATAAAGCAGAATCTTTTTTTATATACAATCTACTTTCTCTATGCTCGTAAGTCCAGGGGCAGGATAACTCCATTCTCCAAAGAGAATTATACTGACAATTTCTCCGTTCATTTGATTATACATAGATAGAGATACTGTAGATACATAGATTAGAATAGAATAATAAGCAAAATACAAGCAAGTGTGTCTTTAAGTTCTGTATACATAAAAAAAAGATGATTTATTGACTCAATAATGTGGTCCAAGTAAGGCTATGTCTACACAGCACATAAAAACGATCGTATTCTAAAAGCCAGCCCATAGACTTTAATAGAAAAAATGACCTGTAGTCTACACAGGTCGCTTTTTTCTGCTCCTTTTCTGGTGTTGGCGTCTTTGGGAACTTGTTGCTAAATACGCCGGCGTTGTGAATTTTGTCGTCAGTTTCCCTTACAATCTTGCTGGCAGCAAGAAAACGAGAACCGACCGTGGTTTTTGCAAATAAGGTGACAAAAACTGCGATCGTGCATCGGGAAAAACTCTCCGAAGGTTTTTTTTCCAATGCTGTGTGGATTTAGCCTAACACCCAAGAGTTCTCAAAGAGCCGAGTTTAGTTGTGTCAGCTCCCCTGTGCCAACCTCCTCTTGCCTGGCTGAACTTTATAAACAAATGTCTGTTTTTAAACCATCTAAATATTTTATGAAAAGAGCTTCAGGAAAGCATAAAATATATTTCATATCAATGTATAAGAATAAGTCTAGCACGATGGAGAACATTGAATCTGTGCCTAATAGAGGTTCAATTATAAATTGCCATATCCCTCTTTTCTTTATTTTCCAAACAAATCCTTCTGGTTGTACTTAGTGACTATATTATACAAACACCTGAATCCTCGGAGACTGATCGCTCTGCACTTACTATAGAATTATGCCAGGGTTACTAATGAACAGAGGGGATAAACACTCTGCAGATGAACAGCAAGAAAATAAGAAGAGATGAATCCTTCTCCCTAGCTCATTGCTTTGCCCTATTTATTTTTACTCTATTGTTTGCTTTTATATTGCTATACATCACATCTGGTTTTATTACTTCAGTTCCATAATTTCTGTATAATAGCATGTTGCTCATGTAGATAGCTGATATTGTATGTGTTAACCTGCACATAGGTGTCCAGATAAATTATTGTACTATTTAATTACACATTATGACTCTATACAGGAGATCCAAATTTTGTTGCCTGAAACAATGATTTAGAAGATGTTGAAGGCTGCAGAAAAGTAGTGGCAGACCTTCTCTTGCCTTTGGACTAGTGTCTAGCAAGGTCCTTCAAGTTACAATACAATACTAATTGGTTCCAAAACAACCATTGAAATTTGAAATTTTAATTTCAGACCATAACTCAATGAGAAAAGTAGTAATTGGTTCCACAGACACCACTAAAATGTCCACCTAGGGCAAAAAACAAAGACTAAACATCAATAAGCAAAATACGAATGCAGATAAAGCAATTCATCACTTATACAAATCAAAAATCACTTCTGAAAGATATAAACCACAATATATAAATATAGAGAGCAGAGGAGCTTCTTCAGGGTCCTGTACAATACACACAGCATACAAAAAAGTGACATCCTCTTCCTAACAGCAGTCCTCGTGTGGTCTCCAAAAAAAGGGCTCATCCTGGCACATGTGAAGAGCAGTTCAGGACAAGTAGTAGCACACTGTATTGTAGAGAGGTGATACTAGACCGCCAATCACTGCATGTACGTCATTAGTATAGTAGTGTATACAGTGGGGAAAATAATTATTTGATACACTGGCAATTTTGCAAGTTTTTCCACCTACAGAAAATAGAGATGTCTGTAATTTTTATCATAGGTGCACTTCAAATGTGAGAGACAGAATCTACAAAAAACCCAGAAAATCACATGTATGATCTTTAAATAGTTAATTTGCATTTTATTGCATGAAATCAGTATTTGATCACCTACCAACCAGCAAGAATACTGGCTCTCACAGACCTGTTAGTTTTTCTTTAAGAAGCCCTCCTACTCTGTACTACTTACCTATATTAATTGCACCTGTTTAAATTCATTAACTGTAAACAAAAGACACCTGTCCATACATTCAGTCAATCACACTCCAACTTTTCCACCATGACCAAGATTAAAGAGCTGTCTAAAGACACCAGGAACAAAATTATAGACCTGCAGAAGGCTTGGATGGGCTACAGGACAATAGGCAAGCAGCTTGGTGAGAAGACAACAACTGTTGGTGTAATTATTACAAAATGGAAGAAACACAAGATGACTGTTAATCTTCCTTGTTCTGGGGCTCCATGCTAGATCTTGTGGAGTATGGATGATTCTGGGAAAAGTCAGGAATAGGCCCAGAACTACACGGAATGACCTGGTCAACGACCGGAATAGAGCTGGGACCGCAGTCTCAAAGATTACCATTAGTAACACACTACGCCGTCATAGATTAAAATCCTGCAGGGCACGCAAAATCTGCTGATAGAAAAATGAAGCTTAGTGGGGCTGGATAGGAGAATTTCAGGAGCACATCAGGTTCTTTACTTTAAACATCTTTATTGGAAAAAGTGCACAATGCATTTCATGCATGATAGAACTTCATACGATTCAGTGTTTCTCTATCCTAATTATACTCCTCTCCGATGCAGCGTGTAAGGGAGCCTTGTGCAGGATATACAGTATATGCAGACTAGAGTTGTGCCTATGCTTGCACAACTCTTTAGAGTGAGGGTATAATATATTGTTTACCTATTCCTATCTTAAAGTTGTGGCATACTACACCAGGAAGAATACCTCCTGTTTCTTATTTCTGTACAGAGAATATCTATTGTCATTGTAGAATATTATATACCAGCGGGCAAACATCTCTTCAACAAGCAAACTGTAAGCTCTATTTTACCAGTGCTAGAACAATGATTAAATTTTCTTTTTGGTTATTTAAGTGTTTTCCTGGTGTAGGTTAGGCTAACACCATGCTTGGTGGGAAGGTTTGAAGCCATCTGCTGAACTGATACCCCGAAATGATTTGGCTGATTCATACATCTGACAATCTGACACTAACTCCCATTTTTATTTTAAAACAGTGCTTATCTGATTATTTGCATATTATTGTGTAGAAATGTATAGTGGTATGTATATTTTCAGTGTGGTTTGCACAAAGTACAGCTTGCTGATGAGTTCCAGCTTCTTAAAGGGTCATTTTTTGGCATTTATTTGGCTATTGAGCATATTAGAGGTATAAATAGGCAGATTTTATTTTACATTTCTTACTTATTGTTTGACAGTCTCAAGGCCCAGGTATGAGCCACAGTGCTTCCAGTACCAGTCAAAGAGCACAACACCTACTCTTCTTCACACCTACTGCAAAAAAAAACAAAACAAAACAAAAAAACCCAACAGGTAAATTGTAACATCATGTTTTCCTGAATGAAGATAACTTATGCAGGGATAGAAGCAGTGTCGGACTGGGGTGTCTAGGGCCCACAGGTGGAATTGGTTCTAGGGGCCCACCAGTTGAGCTGTTTATGGGCCCACCGGTGGAGTTTATTTTAGGGGGCTACCCTACAGCTACTTTAAATGATTGTAGATGCCTCCTATACTCTGATTCTTGCTATTGCCTCTCTTTCTCTGCTTTTTGGCCTATTCTGAGAATGTATATGGAGTTAAAAAACATCTCCAGGTCTACCATGCTCAGGGGCCCACCGGGGGATTCCTCTATTCCCCTGTGGGCCAGTCCAAGCCTGGATAGAAGACTGTTACAGGACAGTGAAACTGCCCTACAATAATCACTGCAGAACATGTTGGAGGTATGATATGTCTCACTGTGAGGAGTACCGAACAGTTTGAGAAGCACTGGTCTAGAGCAGACCACCACTATGAGATTGCATGTCTCATATGCTTTATTGTAAATGCAATCTTTAGCTGTAGTTACTGGAGCATATTTATATAAAGTAAACCTGAACCACAGCCAAGGAACCAACAGGGTTTTAATATAATAGAAGACTTAGTGCGACATGTATGAATATTGTTGCCCAGACGTAAACTTTACTGCGCTCATTTGTAGTGTAGAATGCGCCTGAATCTATGAACCTGTTCTACTGTTGGTCATAGATTTAGTGCTCTCTAGCTCCAGAACGTCAACTCAGGTTCAGGTAAACCACTTTTAACTTGGTCTAGCTGTTCCAGTAGTAACGCGCCCAGTTTTGGCGTCCTCCAGTCATAAACGTGTAGAATCATAAGGTTGTGGTGCAACACGCCTCCAGAATGTCCCCACATCTTGGCCGCAGTACAAAGTGCTGGAGGCGCCTTATAATGCACCTAATTTTGGACTGTGCCTGCTTATACATCTAGAGAACAGGACTGAGACAATTTTTGGGCTGACAGCACACCAGAATGCTGGCGCAGCCCAGTACATACATGTCGCCCTTAATATTTAACATAGCTATGTGTTATTGGCATATTATTTTGTTAAATATCCAGTTAAAATATATAGTCTTACATTTGCCCAATTATGCCCCTTCAACAGATCACGTCTATCATCTATGTTGTTATTTCGTATAAGTGAATTGCTATTATGGTTAGCACTTAATGGGTTAAAGTAAAGTAAAAGGCCTAGAACAACTGCAATTACACTTGATAAGACATTGAATCAGAAATCCTTTCATTTGATGTGAACACAAAGGATTCAATTTGGCATGTCTTCACGCTGCCTCTGCGGTCTGTAATTATAATAATTTGGATTCATATCGAGCCTTTCATCCAATCATGATTACCAAGTACTTTATAATTATTAGCCCCTTCTTGAAAGTGATGTGCTGCGTGGTAGAACTGTGTATTTCCAGTCTTGTGGAGTAACACAACATTACCGCAGCCTGGAGAGTATGTCCTCTATTTGTGAAAGTTTACCATGTACTGTATAGGGCATCTCCTAATAAGATTATAAACAGTACACAATCCTCAGGATCTTCGTCCAGATTTCTGAATCAGAGGTCTCCATCTGCTAGAAATAAAATAATTTGAAGGCTTTATAATTTAAGGGTTACATTAGCCCCTAAAGGGTTTCTCACCAGGCAGTTTCACAAAGCCACAGGCAGCTTCAGCTTTACATTTCCTGTTCAGGCTGTGGCTAGGTCTATAGCAGTGATTGGCATATCAGCACTGTTGATAACTGTGAGAATGATATGAGTGGGAGAGGTTTATAATCTGTAGTGCACAAAGCTACAGAGCTCTGAGAGTTTAAACTTGTCATTAAGATGTTGCCTGAGTGTTCATTCATCTCCCTGTGATGTTTTTTTTTTTTGCATTCATCTGTCCTTTGCTCGTGTGCTATGTAGCCTCCCTCTGAATCTCCTGTTTGATTTGAAATCTGTGTCCCTTTTCCTTGTAAAAGGGTTCTAATAAAGGATCCTTAGCTGTGCTTATTTCCTCTCTTCCTAACCTCAGTCTCGGTGCACACCCCCTGCTTCTTCCTTCATGTTCAAAGCCTGGAAGTCAGGTCAGAGGGTTTTAGCTTCAATGACTTAACTTGGAACAAACCTTACTCATTTGGTAACCTGATCTCCTGGGTTTAACACGTAGAAATACTAAGCTTCCTGTTACAGTTCCTTTTACAGTTGACATAGAGCTATAGGAAGCCCACAGAGAAAAATGTTATTCAAGCACATTACAAAAGTGTTCACATGATAGATTTTTCTGTCAAGTTAATATTTGGTGTGAAAAAAATCTTGAAATACCTGCAAATTTCTGTAGCAAATTTTGATATTCCATGCATCAGATTTCATTGCAGTTCTAGACGTGGATTAGATTATGTGACAAGTCACTTATTTTATTTCACATTTGACATATTTCATATTATTACTCAGGTCACAGTATGAAATATCTAGCGAATGCACATTAAAGCTGAATGCTGCATCCACATGGCAGAGGACAAAATACTTGATCAGATTGTAATCAGAATCCGATCAGTACTTTAAACTCGTTTTTTTTTTCTTGTCCTTTTTTTCGCGGATTTCGGCCGTGCCTTTCAATTGAACAGTACTGGTATCCACCGTTTTGAAATGAAATATGGCGGATTATAGAACATGTTCTAAGTTTTTTGATACGGTTTTTGGATTTGAAATCCAACCTCAGAAAATCCAAGCTGTGTAGTCTGTAGCTTGGATTTTCTAATGAGGTCCAGGGGAGGATTTATAGTAAATCACTGTCGTGTAGACGTGGCCTAAGGGACTGAGGATCCTTTGTGACATACATATGGATTTGGGCTCAGAATGCAAGCAGATTGTGTGCCGAAATCCATCTGACATTCCGCTGTATGGACAGGGCCTAACTATGAAAGATTATTTGGAACAAAAAATGTTTTTCACAGCTGCTAGACTACCAGCATTGAGGGAGAAGACAATGGTGATTTATCATGCATATAGTGAGCCAAATAATCCTCAGTAAAGAAATAGCTAATGCAGGCCAAACAGCAAGTCCACAGCAAATCATTTGTGACAAATGTTATATATAATGCATTGATATTATATGATAGTCTAGTAAAGTAAAATGATTAATTATGGGCTGTTGAATGATCTATTACTTTAATTGTGATAAATTGGAGGTTTTTCAAAGGTTTCCTCATAGTACATATACAGGTGGTCCAACAACGAATGCAGTGATTAATCAGGTTTATGAGTTGTCAGAAAAATAGTATTTGGTGACTTTCTGCATCTTCAGTCAGAATAGTGGTGCCATGTGTAAGCCATCTGCCTTGCCTTCCAGCACCTGTGTAAGTAACCTCTATTTTGTGCTTTGCTTGTAATGCCAGCTTTGGTGCAAGGACTGATGCATGCAAGCTTTGTGCTGAGCAGAAAATGCCTTAAGGATAATGTAAAGTGATTTGCTTTGTATATATTTAATCAGATCTGGCATAAAGGTCAGGAAAACATTGCCCTGTAGAGCAAAAATCCAAAAGGGTGCAGACGGCTGCTCATTGTTATGTAACCTTGTTGCCCTCGAGAGTCAATTCTCTGGCTGGTTCGGAACACGACAATCCCAGTGTGGTACCTAAAGGGCTGGAGGACTGCCCTTACAAAAAAATGCTAATATATCTCCAGCTTAATCATCAGCATATGTCCCGTGTCAAGCAAATGTTTTATGAAGGTTCAGGTTTATAGGTTGTGGAAAATATTGTGGAAAATATACATAAGCTAATAGAGAAGAAAAAGCCAGAAAAATTATTTTATGATCCAAAATCCATGGAAACTATGGGGAATGTGTTCATATTTGGTGTTAGTTATTACAGCCTGCTTTTACTTCAAATACCAAGAAGTGGATTAGGTCTGAAATAATATATAGTGATCTCTCAAGTTACAATCTTAAATGGATCTGGGATGACCATTGTAAGTTGAAACTATTGTAACTTGAGACTGTAACTCAATAGAAAACTAATTGGTTCCCAGACCCTAAAATATCAACTCAGAATATAAGGAAATGAAGGGTAAAGAACAAAAAGCAGATAATTAATCCAGATAAAGCAAGTCCTTAAATATCACATCAGAAAGATCTGCTGGAAGCTGGAAATCACTTTCTGTGATGAGGACAGGAGGTTCTTCAGAATCCTGTACAGTTCCCTCACCTAGTCTCATCAGAAGCACAGAACATGTTGTACTGTACGGCAGAAAAGCGCTACTAGACAGCCGGGGCGACATGTCCAAATACGAATGTGCCATCGTTTTGGTGTATTTTACGGCAAAAAAACTTTTGACGTCATATTCTCATCAGAGGTGTAACTTGAAGCTTCTGGGCCCTAATGCAAAAAATGAAATGGGGCCCCCCAGCTACCATGAGTCATTTACAATACCACGGTCTTTTCCAGTGGCAGAAGGGCTTTTGGGCCCCCTCATGCTGCAGGGCCCGGTAGCGCCTGCTACCTCTGCACCCCCTATAACTACGCCCCTGTTCTCGATATAAAGGAACGGTAATATAACAAAACTAGGCGCATTATACGCCGGGCACGACACATTGTAATGCGCCTAAAAAGACGCATTACATATAGTAGCGATGATACCCTGTGCACCTCCATAACGCAATGCGCCTGTTGAGCTGCATTGCATACACTAGTAATGATACGTTATGAACTTCCATAACACAATGCGCACCTATAGGCACATTACATACACTGGCAATGAAACGCTATGCGCCTCGATTGCGCAATGCGCCTTTGTAGGCGTATTACATTTACTATGCAAGGTATAGCAGGTGCCAGATTTTTTGAAAGGATCGTTCTTTCGGGCCCCAATTTTTTGGGAAAAAAAATTATGAATTTTAGAAATTTGCCCCATCGGCAGAGGGGGGCAGTTTTAAAAGGGGGAAGGGGGGTTTTTTTCCTTTCAAAATTTTGGGGCCGTCTTTTGTTTTAAATAATGGAAAATCCCTAAAAAGCATTTATGTATTATATCAAAAAAACTTTGGATTTTAGTTCACACGTTTTGATGAAAAAAAGTTTAAAGCCCCCCAGGTTAAAGTGATCACATAGTTATCCCCCCTTGTGGGACAAACCAAGTGTACGATGCTGTTTCCCGTCTGTGTCCCTTATTCTGTAAAATGCTTTTGTTTTAGGCATTTACCCTCAAATCTTTTTCTGAGCTGTTTTTTTGTCCCCCGCCAAAGGCTAGCCCCGCCCACTGACAGTTATTCACCCATTTCTGCCTATTCAAAGTAATAGGTTTATCAGTTGAGGTGGGTGGGGCTAGCCTCAGGTGGGCGGAGCATGAAAAAACTTACTCTTTATATGAATCTTTTCTGGCTGAAAACTGCAGATTTGAGCACTAAATACTCTAAAACTAGCTTGTGCTGTCCTCAGCCAGGGGGCATAACCTGACAGGTGTGTGACAGGTTCTTTTTAAGGATGCACCATACATACAGAGTAGCTTCATAACATTAGAATGGGTTAACCATGTTATAATTGTATGGCATTTTGCTAGCATGTCAATTCCAAAAAAGAAAGCATTCAGATCCCTTTGGCTTTTTTTTTTTACTTGCACACAGGGGATCTCTTCCACTTGCTAGGCAGAGATCTGAAACAGAGCTTAATTTGAATACATGCTTGTATCAGTATGTATAGAAAAGCTGTGAAGAAGACTTTAATTTTGAGTACTGGTGGTGGGTTCAAGGCTCTTGACCTCTAGCAGTATTCCATCACTTCTAATACAGAGAAAACCAAATTAGTTGATAAAGAAAGCATGTTACTTGTCATTACATTGGGTAAAAGCCAGCAAAGCTTTCCTTGCACCAGTACCTCTCCAAGCGCAACCTTGAAGGGTATTCCCATTTGGGGAAATAGGATTGCCGCCAAGTCCTAAGACTAAAAAAATGCATGAAACTACCCCGTGCGAACATGGCCAAAAGAGGTCTTACTACTACATTTAGAATGCAGAAGGAGCCTTGACGTCAAGTTTTCTCTTTATTGAAGTAAATGACCTTTAAGTAAGAACGCTCTGACTTTATGGATATGTTTTAATAAGATGTCATAAGAGTTTTGAATGGAAACACTATAGATATGATGGCTTTTGTCTCATTTGTCATTAATGTGCTCTCATCCACTCCCTATAAACTGTAGGCTATGTCTTGTAATAAAAATGTAGCAGTGTCCTTCCCTGCACAAGATAAAACATTACTCTAGGTAGAGTTTAAGCTGCAACAATCACACATCCGGGAATGATGAATGTGTCTTAGCTCACCGTCCTCACTTCTTGGGCCTTTTCATCCTGATGTGTGTTCGATACAAGACCATTTATTTTGTATTTTTACTCTGTGTCCCTGAGGTATCAAGTTATTTAACATTATTTCAGATTGGTTGCTTAACTCTGAACTCCTAAACTGTTATTTGATATAACTTTATGATATGTCATCCCTCACACAGACACAGGCTCTCTTCAACTCTCCTTGTTTGGTTATTTCAGTGGAAATAGTGTATTTCTCAGATTAATTCTACACTGGATAAACCATCTATAAAATTACAGATAATGTCCATTGACTTTCTACAGTATGTGGCATAACTTGACTGTATGGCTTTAGAAAACAGTGGGCTCAGATCACCCCGTACCAGAAGTCCACTTCCTCCATATGACATATGTGAATTGCACCTTTGTGCAGACAGAAAAAGTATTTTTAAGTGCTATGGCTGTGGAGAGATTCATGATTGTGGACTTTATTTAAAGTATGACACCATCTGTGGTCTTTATAACCCATGCTCCAAAACTAAGTAGGCCACACAGTAAGAGAACTAAACTAAAGTTTCCTCGACATATGTACAGTAGGTACGGAAAGTATTAAGACCAGGGCTGTGGAGTCGGAGTCGTGGAGTCGGAGTCGGTGGCTATTTTGCAGGAGTCGGAGTCGTCATTAAAGGGACCGACTCCGACTCCCAAAATATATAATAAGTTGGTCCAGTTAGTTCGATGCATGCAAAGAGCAAGAGGAATTGGGTCCGGCCAGTGCTCCTGCTCCCATATCTTCAGCCTCATCACATGAGGAGTGTAATTGATGACATGGTAGAGGCAAATAGCGCTGCCCCAGGGGAAAAGATTCTGCTCCCAGAGCAAACAGGTTTTAGCAACATTTTTCACCTGTTTTCAAATAAGTAGAAGGGTTTAACCATTCATCAAAACTGACTGTGGCTGAGGCAATTCCTTTATACCCCGACATTGTTAGAGATGTTACCCCTGTGGTTATCGTTTTGCCCCCAACCCAAGTTAGTGTAGAGAGGCCGTTCTCTAGCCTGGAAATAATGAGATCAGATGTGAGGTCATGTATGCAGGATCTGATGGAGGCAATACTATTTCTCAGAACAAATTCAGAGACTTCACAACTGTTCCTGCAGTGTTTTGCATATTTATAATTTGTGTCCTAAAGTCATGTCCAATAAATATATTTTACACTGACAAGCAAAATGGTAACAATGGTTTGAACTTGCGACTTTCAGGCTCCATATCTCTCCATCCACTACAGCTTTGTACATGAGGCTACTGTAATTTTATATACAGTCATCTTACCGATCTTATACATAAATTTGACTTGCAAGTATTTAGCATCTGCTTGTATTATTTTATTTTGTATTATTTTGTTAGTATTTGGTAAATCCACCTTTGGTTTTCAATACTGCCTGAATCCTTCTGGGCTCTGGATCAGATTCAAGCACATCTTGACCAAAATCTGATCCCAGGTCTCTTCTACACATTCCCAATGTTGGTGTGGACTGGACTTGGATACAAATACAGCTTTTTCTTCAACTCTGCCCACAAGTGTTCAAAAGATCAAAACATTGTTACCCTTTTGCTTGTAAGTGTCTGTTCTTCCTAAGTAGCTTGATTATTGTGTCATAAGGTGATAACAGCCTGATGTTACCATTTTACTACAGTAAAGTTATTACTTAAACATGCGCCGTGTATGAGGGAGTCAGGAGTCGGAGTCGGGAGTCGGAGTCGGAGGTTTGGGAAATTGAGGAGTCGGAGTCGGACTTCGGCTTGCCGACTCCACAGCCCTGATTAAGACCCCTTTAAATTTTTCACTCTTTGTTTCATTGCAGCCATTTGGTAAGTTAATGTTAATGTAAAAGTTAATTAATGTACACTCTTCACCCCGCCCCCATCTTGAAAGAAAAAAAAATAGAAATGTTGATATTTTTGCAAATATATTAAACAAGAAAAACTGAAATATCATATGGTCTCAAGTATTCAGATCCTTTGCTCATATTGAGTGGAAGCACCTTTTGAGCTAGTACAGCTATGAGTCATCTTGGGAATGATACAAGTTTTTCACACCTGGGTTTGGGGATCCTCTGCCATTCTTCCTTGCAGAGCCGCTCCAGTTCCCTCAGGTTGGATGGTGAACGTTGGTGGACAGCCATTTTCAAGTCTCTCCAAAGATGCTCAGTTGAGTTTAGGTCAGGGCTCTGGCTGGGCCAGTCAAGAATGGTCACAGAGTTGTTCTGAAGCCACTGCTTTGTTATTTTAGCTGTGTGCTTAGGGTCATTGTCTTGTTGTAAGAAGAACCTTCGGCCCAGTCTGGGGTCCAGAACACTCTGGAAGAGGTTTTCATCCAGGATATCTCTGTACTTGGCCAAATTCATTTTTTCCTTCAATTGCAACCAGTCATTCTGTCCCTGCAGCTGAAAAACACCCCCATATCATGATGCTGCCACCACCATATTTCACTGTTGGGATTGTATTGGGCAGGTGATGAGCAGTGCCTATTTTTCTCCACACATACCACTTAGAACTAACACCAAAAAGTTAAATCTTCATCTAAACAGACAGAGAATCTTATTTCTCATCATCTGTGAGTCCTTCATGTGTTTTTTACAAACTGTATGTGGGCTTTCAGATGTCTTGCACTGAGGAGAGGCTTCCGTCGGCACACTCTGCCATAAGGCCCCGACTGGTGGAGGCTGCAGTGATAGTTGAATTTGTGGAACTTTCTCCCATCTCCCTACTGCATCTCTGGAGCCAGCCACAGTGATCTTGGGGTTCTTCTTTACCTCTCCCACCAAGGCTCTTCTCCCACGATTGCTTAGTTTGGCTGGACGTTCAGATTGAGGAAAAGTTGTGGTCATCCCAAACTTCTTCCATTTAAGGATTATGGAGGCCACTGTGCTCTTAGGAACCTTGAGTGCTACAGAAATTCTTTTGTAACTTTGGCCAGATCTGTGCCTTGCCACAATTCTGCGTCTGAGCTCCTTGGGCAGTTTCTTAGACCTCATGATGCTCATGTGCTCTGACATTCACTGTGAGCAGTGAGGTCTTATATAGACAGGTGTGTGCCTTTCCTAATCAGTTTAATTAAACACAGCTGGACTTCAATGAAGGAGTAGAACCATCTCAAGGAGGATCAGAAGGAAATGGACAACATGTGAGTTAAATATGAGTGTCACAGCAAAGGGTCTGAATACTTATAACCATGTGATATTTCAGTTTATCTACATTTCTGTTTTTTTTCTTTTAAGATGGAGTGCAGAGTTTACATTAATGAGCAAAAAAATTTACTTTTTTGATATTATCAAATGGCTGCAATGAAACAAAGAGTGAAAAATTTAAAGGGGTCTGAATACTTTCAATACCCACTGTAGTAATGTGTATGCAATACTTGGAATAAATGTGAGTTGCTTACAAATTATGGAGACTGACAAAATGTATTTAAGTGACATGAACAGGAATGGCAATAAAGTCCTCCAATGTAAGGAAGAAAGTGAATATCTTTTGAGATCCCAGATACCAGGGGTATCAAGGGGTGTTTATCATTTACCTGTTTTCACATATAGGATTTTTTGGGTTTTTATATCTTGAAAAAAGTGCATGAATTTTAATTATTTTTTACCAGTGTTTTTAAAGTGCCTTTTTGTATACACACCTTTTTAACATTGTATGCTATTTTTAATTTCTTTTGGATAAACCAGTGCAATAATATTTGAGAAAAATGCCATACCGAATGCTTATTTTGGGGAAAAAACACAAAGTACCTTAAGTGTAGAAAAATGCCACATACAACAAAACATTGTTCTTCTTTGATGCTTTTTAACATGTGTCATATATCTGTAGAATAACAGCCTACCATGTATTTCAGTAGTAATGCAAATCATGGCCCCTGTGTTTGTTACCTGCTAAAAACTAAAGAGATTTCTAATTCATGTTAGTTTTGTGGTTTCCTTTATTTCACTAGTGATATAAAGCTCATGGTAATTATGTTGTATCATTATGTGTCTAATAGCATAATAGTACCCTAGCCAGCATGATCACAATTGTTCTTACCTGCCAACAACTAGAATTATGCCATGAGCAAGTACAACGCCTCTATCTAATGTGAAAACAACATAAAAACAAAGGAAAAAAGCCAAAAAAATAAGTAGAATGAGTGTAGAGTGTGAAAACGCTGTATAGATTTCAAACATATATAATTTATATAGCTTCTGTACAGAGATTGCTATTATTCATATGGCCCCTGCCCCAATTGGGGCACACAATCTAAATTCCCAATTAATCTATGGGTATTTTTTGGTTTTTCTTTGGTTTGGAGTGTGGGGGAAGTCAGAATACCTGGAGGAAACCCATACAAACACAAAAAGGAGATGCAAACTTCTTTCAGATGTTGTCTTTGTGGGGATTTGAACCCAAGATCCAGTGCTGCAAGGCAGCAGAGATAACTGCTGAGCCACCATGCTACCCATACATGTATTGTAAAAAAAAATGTACCTTGAATGGGGGGAGGCATAGCGGGTTAAAAACACCTAAAAAACTGCATGTGTTTTCTTAAACACATTTTTTACACGCATTTTTTGTGACCTTTTTACAAAACAGTGTGGTATTTTTTTTTTATCTACGTCACTTTTCCCATAAGTAGCCACGTGATTCAGAGATCAGAGAAATTAATGATTCCACTGAAAAACACATGATTTGTGTTGTAAAAAAAGCTATAAGATCATTTTTTAATTTCCACGAAGCAGATTTGTCGCAAAAATTTCTGTACTTGTCCCATTGATCTAAATAGGACTTGCAGAAATCAAAGCACATGTTGGAGAAACAACTTTATGGATCTAATATTAAATCTACAGAATTTCTGCAGTGAATGTTTGGTATATTAGACACTCCCAGTAAATACCCTGTTTCCCCAAAAATAAGACATCCTCCGAAAATAAGACCTAGTGCAATTTTTTTCAAGCTTATAAATGTAAGGCCTCCCCTGAAAATAAGACCTAGCGGCAGCCATTGCTGCAGCTCCTCCCACGCCATACATTAGAGTTAACAGATCATTTTGATAGGTCTTACCTTGTATGGGAGGCTACCTGGACAAGATGTGCTCATTTAAAGAAAGTACTATTGTTAGACATGATAGATTGGGGACAATGATTCTAAAAGAAATGGAGTCACAAGAAATTCACCATGAAACTCAGGGTTTGGAGAGTTATGATGATGTTCCAGAAGATGGCTGTTTTTGAATAAATGTTGTTTTTTTTTCATAAATACCAGGATCAGTAAACATACCACAGATTGTTGTACATGGAAATAGTCACAAGAAATTCTTGATGGAATTCAGAGTTTGGCTGGTTGTGCTGATGTTTGTGAAGGACTACAGTATTTTAATAATTGTTGATTTTTGGTTCAACAACAAATGTGAATTCTTGTTCATGGAAAAATAAGACATCCCCTGAAAAAAGACCTAGTGCGTTTTTAGGAGCAAAAATTAATATAAGACACTGTCTTATTTTCAGGGAAACAGGGTAGTGCTTTTAACCTTCTTTGGCCTTCAGAACTATGCCAGTCCATCGTGCCATAGATATCACTAGGTCTTGAAATTGTTTTGCAGAAGTAATTGCCCATGTGGACTCATGACTGTGAAGGGTAGAGTAAAAAGGAAACTCATTGTCATGTTCCTAGAACCCATCCTTGATCATACGACCCATGTGGCATGGTGCATTGTCCTCTAGAACGTATCCTTCCATCACAGGATAAACACAGGTCTTAGAGGACCCAAGAAAATAATTTCCACACCATTACATCACCACCATCAGGCTGACACCTGACAAGAACTTAATGGATTCATGCTGCTTATCCCAAATTCTGAACCCCCCTCCCCTCATTAGCATGATACACCACAAATCTGGATCCATCTGGCCACGTATTGTTTTTCTACTGCTCAGAGATCCACGTATTGTGCTCTTTTGCCCACTGGAGTTTTGCCTTTCTTTTTCCTTTCAACCTATATTGGTTGGCTGCTTCTGTAGCCCATCCTTGCTAATAATACATTGTGCATTCAGACATGTTAGTTACACCACCAGAATCCTCTACAGTTTCGGGTACCTCCTTTTCTTTAGTACAGTTTTTGGCTTTCTACTCTGATCCTTTTTTGACTCATTACTTATGTCCAAAGGCAGCCCTTTCTGTGGATGTTTTTCTTCAAGCACCGCATTCTCAGTCCACTGATCTCTTAAAACTATTGCACAAGAGAATTCCAAAAGGATCCACCAGTCTAGCACCGATGACTATGACTCCTTTAAAATTGCTGAGATCCCTCGTAAATGAACTACAGAAAACTTGCTTAGTTTGCCCACTAGATTTCTGCTGTGCTTCGGGGTCACTTGACAAATTACCATACAGGGAAGCTGCAGTCATAAAAGGGCAGATGTCTCTAATAAAGCGGGCATGTACATATACACAATATACAGAAAATATTGAAAAAGAAAAACAGTTTTCAACAAAAATGACTTTTATATAAGTCAGATAGTGGGGAAATAGGATCCTGAAAATATGACTGTTCTTAATACGGCAGGCAGTAAAGCATGCTAGGACCCTGCCTTGGCTCAGCTCCATGTATTTGGTTTAAGATATCATATTGAAGTAATAGACTGGCTTTATTAACCTCGTTCCTTTTGACAGGATCTGCTCAATCTCATAGTGAAAATATTTTCATTCATTTTGCTTCTCGGCTGATTATGAAAGTCTTCAGTGTAATAATTAGCCTGTCATCCTCTAAACAGCTGCACTATAGTTAATACGGCATTTTCCATTGCTAAGACAAATGAAAATCTAAATCCAGGGGAGGGGGTTGGATGAACCCTTGTGCTCTGCTCGCGTAGCAAATAAACCTCAATTCAATTCTCCTCTTTTCACCTAAAAAAAATCATCATTTTCAATTGTGCTAATCCCTTCAAAATCGATGATCCCATCTGGACTCCTTGCTCACCAAATCTTGCTCGTTTAATGTTTTTCTTTCCCCTCTAATCATCTCTGGCTTAGTTTTTTTTCTATGTGTATTCATTCACTAATGTATCAAAAATTCATAATGTGCATAGTATTAATACCTATTAAAAGTGACGCAGAAAAGCCAGCTTTCCCTTAAGGGTGAATTGACACAGAGCAGATTTGTCGCAGAAATTGTCCATTTCTCTGAATGGAGCTTGCAGATTTCCATGTGTCAAATGAATGGAACGGATTTGTCTGCAGCAAATCTGCCATGTGTAAATATACTCTAAGGCCCACTGTCTTTTTTTATTATCCTGCAACTCAGATCTTTCCATCAACTTCATCATTGCAATTTCAGACAATTCCTTTCAGGTGTTTCCATAGTATTTAGGGTGACATGTATGTATGAAGGAGCCTCGAAGTGAAAAGTCCAGTCTTGTTTTCAGTGTAGAATGCGCCTGAATGTATGAAAGTGGTTTTTGTGTGATTGTAAATGGTTTAAAGTTCGACGCGCCTCGCCTATGTGTTATGTGTTCACACGGCTTATTTTGGGACGCATTTCGCCACGTATTGAGAGCGTATTTGTGCTCTAATACGAGTGAAATGCACCCCAATCATTACAGTAATCCACAGTTCTCATAGAGAACTATGGATTACGCCGCCTCTCGCCGGGTGTACAATATGATGATTGACATAGAGAGATAACTGACATGTCATTTTTTCACGGCACTTACGCGCCACAAGTAATGACAGTCTAGTAATGCCGCCACCCCACCTCCCTCCCGTACCGTAGGAGTAAGCGGCGACCGGCACCAGCTCCCGAAGTACCGGCGTAATTGCGGGGCGTACTGTACACCCTGCAATGAGCCGTGTGAACATAGCCTCAGGCGCATTACGAAACTTAGCCTAACATGTATAAAGGCTATAGATAGGCTGAAAATAAAAGAAAAGTCATTAGAATAGCATGTCAGTGAATAGAAACTATGGTACTGATCTTGCTTGGTGGACCACAGATCCCAGTAAGACCTGTGCTGTGCTGGCTCTTGCTGTATGTAGAATAAAGGGTGAGAGCAGCAAAAATAATTTTCAAATTTAATGTAGTAAAAATTGTAAAATCTGAACAACAACATAGTTTGATAATTATCAGAAATCACTTTTTATTAATGTACTGGTATAAGTAGAGAAATATTGGACATTCAGAACGCCCCCACATGTTAGGCGCATTAGAAAGTGTAGAGTTTTACGAACAATGTGCCTAACACATTCGTTTGGTGCATTAGACAATATAGACTGCTCACTAAGGCACATTTTATGCCAAAAAAAGGGTGAAAAACCTGATCATTCATGTCTGCCAAAGTTTCCACTTGAAGCTGAATTTTAAAAATTGTAAAATCATTTTCAGTTGGTTTTGGCTAATTTCTGTTATAGATTCACAAGAGAAATCCATGGCATAACTTTGGATTTATGCTGTGGGTTTTCACTTCCTTAATGTTGATTTTCCATGTCACAATCCACCCGGAATGTTAACTCAAGTAAAGTTGACCTAAAACTCTCCTTGGAAAGAGGATTCAAGTTTTGAGTAGTATGGGCGTAGGGAGCCATTACAAAACAGAATTGCAAAATATCAGTCATGTTAATCTCAAAATGACACAGCATGCCATGAGGAAGATTTATCATACAATGCCTTGCAAAAGTATTTGGCCCCCTTGAACTTTTCAACCTTTTGCCACATTTCAGGCTTCAGACATAAATATATAAAATTTCAATTTTTTTGTGAAGAATCAACAAGAAATGGGACACAATTGTGAAGTGGAACAAAATTTATTGGATATTTTAAACTTTTGCAAAAAATAAAAAACTGAAAAGTGGGCCGTGCAAAATTATTCAGCCCCCTTAAGTTAATACTTTGTAGGGCCACCTTTTGCTGCGATTACAGCTGCAAGTCGCTTGGGGTATGTCTCTATCAGTTTTGCACATCGAGAGACTGAAATTCTTGCCCATTCTTCCTTCCTCAGTGAGGTTGGATGGAGAGCGTTTGTGAACAGCAGTTTTCAGCTCTTTCCACAGATTCTCGATTGGATTCAGTTCTGGACTGTGACTTGGCCATTCTAACACCTGGATACGTTTATCTGTGAACCATTCCATTTTAGATTTTGCTTTATGTTTGGGATCATTGTCTTGTTGGAAGATAAATCTCCATCCCAGTCTCAGGTCTTTTGCAGACTCCAACAGGTTTTCTTCCAGAATGGTCCTGTATTTGGCTCCATCCATCTTCCATTAAATTTTAAACATCTTCCCTGTCCCTGCTGAAGAAAAGCAGGCCCAAAGCATGACCATGTGTGACAGTGGGGATGGTGTGTTCAGGGGAGATGAGCTGTTGCTTTTACGCCAAACATATCGTTTTGCATTGTGGCCAAAAAGTTGGATTTTGGTTTCATCTGAGCAGAGCACCTTCTTCCACATGTTTGGTGTCTACCAGGTGGCTTTTGGCAAACTTTAAACAAGACTTTTTATGAATATCTTTGAGAAATGGCTTTCCTCTTACCACTCTTCCATAAAGGCCAGATTTGTGCAGTGTACGACTGATTGTTGTCCTATGGGCAGACTCTCCCACCTCAGCTGTTTATCTCTGCAGTTCATCCAGAGTGATCATGGGCCTCTTGGCTGCATCTCTGATCAGTCTTCTCCTTGTTTGAGATGAAAGTTTAGAGGGATGACCGGGTCTTGGAAGGAGTATCAGACCACTGCAAATCTACCATTTCAATATGATCGCTTGTACAGTGCTCCTTGGGATGTTTAAAGTTTGGGAAATCTTTTTGTATCCAAATCCGGCTTTAAACTTCTCCACAACAGTATCATGGACCCGCCTGTGTGTAACTTGGTCTTCATGATGCTCTTTGCACTTTAAACAGAACCCTGAGACTATTACAGAGCAGGTGCTTTTATACAGAGACTTGGTTACACAAAGGTGGATTATATTTATCATCATCAGTCATTTAGGACAACATTAGATCATTCAGAGACCTTCACTGAACTTCTGGAGTGAGTTTGCTGCACTGAAAGTAAAGGGGCCAAATAATATTGCACGCTCCACTTTTCAGTTTCTTATTTTTTACAAAAGTTTAAAATATCCAATAAATTTCGTTCCACTTCACAATTGTGTCCCACTTATTGTTGATTCTTCACAAAAAAAAAAAAATTTTATATCTTTGTTTGAAGCCTGAAATGTGGCAAAAGGTTAAAAAGTTCAAGGGGGCCGAATACTTTCGCAAGGCACTGTAAACATTTCCACCTTGATTTCTATTAGTTTGTATGAAAGTAAATATTTTCTTCATACAGTGAATTAAAAAAGTATTAAATATTTTTACAAAAACGACACTGTGTGAAAAGAGCCTATAAAGTTAAGACTGATACCAGAGGGTAAAGTCACTGCAGAATATATGTGGAATTAAATAATTAGATAAATATGTAAATTAAGTCGCATTTTTGTGAAGCAGATGAAATACAAATATTAATATAATTAAATGAATGGATTTTCTTCTGAAATAGTTTGGCTCCTCATTGCAATATCTGGACATGAATATTCATTTCTGTTTTTCATACTTTCAAACACATGCCATATGCAATCTTCTCCATCAAGGTGCCTTTGATATAAGGTTAGTAAATCTTCTATTTTAAGTGGTTCTGCCAAGTCTCATGGACTGTCCTGAGAGTAATGTGGTACAGATGTGCAGATGCTGAGCTCAGATATACCATATTCTTTGATATGATCTAAAATGTTGTTTAAATGCTGTCAGGACTTGGAGAAAGCCTGGAAGCCCTGTTTCTCCACCCACAGATATTAATCGACAGCCTATCCGTTATGAGTCTAAATACAAAAGAAGCTGTCAGTCTCTGTGTTGGGCCAGAAGGAGATAGGACTTGTCTCACAGGCTTTTGCTTTAAGTCTTGGCAGCATTGAAAAGCACATCATATATATACATTTATATTTTTCCAAGCTCAATGTCTTCTTCTCTACTACTCCAGAGAGCCACGTTATAAGGATATGTTGGGAGGACTCTCTACATGTACTTCAATCAGAAAGCTGCAACATTTACCACTGTATAGACATACAGAGGGATCTGTCGCTGCGGCTCCCTTCCCCTCTCTATAACAACCAACATATTTACGAAAATATAGAGTCTACAGACTTAAAAATGTGACGTGAACATCCCCTTAGTTGGTACATTTACAGTTTCTACCAATGTTGACTCAGATTGCCAAAAAAAATTCAACTCTAACCCTAATGCTAAGTTGATCTTTTGATTAGGGTTTGTAGGGGTTTTAAGTTTTTTTTTTCAGTGTTGCTTTGAGTTCTACGTTGCTCTCTCAGCAACATCATATCGGGTTAGGTTTAAGATTACAGTTAGCATTAGGGATAGTGTTAGAGAAAATATTTGGGTTCAGAACATTCCAAATGTCTTCACTATTTTGGTCCAATCAGTGTTAAACCGAACAGGGCCCTATTGGGGCAACATTTGTGTTTATAAACGTTTTTCAAATATTACAGGATTTGTGGAAAGTTGTCCAGAGTTGTCACATCAGGTGTTGTCACATCAGATGTTTTTTAGGTGCCCTATTAGAGGATATGGATGTCGGAGAGGAAGACCCCTCATTCAGGCCTTGTAGATGAGTGTTTAAAGAGAGGAAGAATGTAAAGGAAGGACTTTCTTTTTCTTTAATTTTTCGGATCCATTCTTCATCTTGCCTTAAGAAAACATGGAATGCCAGAGAATACAGTAACTTAGTTTTTACTCAAATCCTCCTATAAAATTGTAAAATATGTAATCTAAACAACATTGTATAAACAGAAAATGTCTCTGAATATGCTCTCTGTTTGATAAACAATTTCAGTCATAGATATTTAACATAAGGGGGTAATCAGTAAACTCACGTGACCCGATATAGTTCAAGTGGGGCGGTGATGGTCCACTGTTGATGCATAAAATTCAAGAATCCAGGTAGAACTAATTGGAAAAAAAATCCTGTATATCTAATGGGGGGGGGGCAAACGACATATATATATATATATATATATATATATATATATATATATATATATATTATATATATATACGGCCCTAATTCGCCCTGTGTATCTGGCAGGACAACCGCCCCAAAAGGGATGACCCCTTATATAAACTAAGATCTATTTTTAGCAAAGGATAAGTCGGTCCAACAAACAAGCCCCAACACTTTTCCCCATCTTTGATAACGGTTCTTCAAGGGGAGAAAAGGAAAAGAAGGGACCACCAAATCCAAAAGAGACAAAAATACTGATAAAAACTGTCGCTAATAGCGATCAGAAAACATACATAAGTCTAAGCCCAGGTGATGGTAAATTGGGCTTTATAATCATCTGGGTTTAGATTTATGCTTTTTCTGTTTATACATTATTGTTTATATTTCATATTTGAGTTACGCTAAGGCTATGTTCACACGGCGTAATTGCGGGGCATACAGTACGTCCCGCAATTACACCGGGTGTTTGGGAGTCGCACTGATCGGCGCGTACTCCCGCGATGTGGGGGGTCGGTAGCCCGCCAGCCCCATAGACTGTCATTACTCGCGGCGCTTATTTGCCGCAAGTAATTGACATGTCACTTATCTCCCCGCGTGTATTATTATTATTATTATTTATTTTTTTTTGAGCGCCCTTGGTTCCAGAGCGCTGTACATTCAGGTTTCATACATAACATAGGTCAAACAAGTACAAGGTGACAAGTTACTAACTAACAATGGTTACGAAGGAGAGAGGTCCCCGCCGTGAGGGCTTACACTTTTAAAAGGAAGGTGGGAAGAGACAAGGTGAGGGGCAGACATGGTTGTGTACTAGGTAGTGACAGCAGGGTTATTGTTGGTAGTAGGCAATCCTGAAGAGATGGGTTTTCAGTTGCTTTTGAGGCTCGGTGGAGTGGGGGAGAGTCTGATGTGTTGGGGCAGTGAGTTCCAGAGTGTGGGTGAAGCACACACAATTGTATTGTACGAGCGGGGAGAGAAGGCATAATCCATAGTTCTCTATGAGAATTATGGATTACCATAATTTCGTTGCGCATCTCGCTCGTATTAGAGCGCAAATACGACGCGAAATGCATGCCGAAATTAGCCCATGTGAACATAGCCTAAGTCCACACAGCGTGTCAAAATGGCGTCCAAAATCAGATGGCATTTTGACATTGCTGATCCGCGGCAGCACCGTGGTTTTTGGTGCAGATTTGCACAAAAGCCGCGGTCAGTTTTCGTATTTGCCGTCGGTAAAAACCCAACTGTAAAAAATACGTGCTGTATAGACTACAGCATGGATTTTTCATTGCTGTCTATGCAGCACAGTGTACAGATGGATTTTCGCGTATCCAAAATACTGAATCAGCCGAAAATCCAATGGTAAAGCTATGCTGTGTAGACCTAGCCTTACATTTAAGTTTTATCCATTACTGTATTCTCTGGTATTCCGTTAAATGAGACTAAATTAGTCAGTAGGGAATCTGATATTTGGTGATCTGTGTTTGCTTAAGAAAACATCAAACAAATGCATAAAAATTCCACTTAGTGAACAAGATTAAAACAGAATGTCACAGTGACTTCTTGTAGTCTGTATTATCAGCATCTGTGATTGCTATCTCTGGGCTTCTCACAGTGATCTTTCAAATACATTGAAAGTGAAAGGAAATCAATCGTAATTGATTAAACTACAGAGATTCTGACAAGGAAATCCACTTTTGTGATTAGAGCCGCATGGATCTGAGCTGAGCCTATATAAATGAATGTGCACAGCTTGTCCTAGGAGCCACATAAATAATCACCACATCGGATCTTACAGTTTTGTATATACAGCTCATGTATCCCTATGGCTACCACTATGTATTTGTTTTCTAAAGCCTTGTCACTCCCTTTGCCTCCTCTCTTAGGTAATCTACAGACTTTATAAGAGGGGGCAGTAAGAAATAAGTAACACGCAGCCACAGGATTAGACCACACAAAGGGTTTGTTTGTGGTCTGTTACCATGGAGACACAATCTTAAAAACCCCATGCAAAATGATAATTGCATACGTATGGCAAAAATGTATTATGCTAATTATTTTTTGTTTCTTATAGCAGTGTATTATTTCCTATATATTCTCTTAGAAAAATAACCATAACAGATATTGTAACTGTTAAGAAAATTGTACCCAGAGGTGTCGAGGAAATATTTTTATGACCGTAATATTTCAAAAAGAACATTGAGCATGTGAAAAAGCTAAATTGTTAAACGGCCACAAACATCTAAAAAATGGTGCAGTAAGCTATCTTTCATCAAAGAGGCACGCGTGTAAAACAAAACGCTAACCCCCAAGGCCCGAGAAAATGGAAAAAGTAAAGAAGAAATGTTTGTTACTTAAGCTTAGCAGCTGGCCAAAGGCTGTTCAAAAGTAGCAAAGCCTTCTCAGTGACAGACAATCACTTTCACCAACCTCTAAATTAACGGTTAATCCCTTCTCTCAAGGCTATAATTGGTGCAGAATTGAAAATTAAATAGGTTTAACATCTTAGCTTCTGGAGGAAGTTGCAATGTTGAAACAGAATACACCACACCGTCCATGAGGAGAAAAAAGAATGAATGGAAACTATAAGCACAATGTTATATATGACTATGTTTTTATTATTTTACTATTATGTCTGGTTTAGATTATTTTTAAAGAACCCTTGTTTATTTCTTCAGATAAAAGCTTAGTTACTCAGCTAATTAAAGGATTCCCCCACAGTCAACAATTAGCACCTATCTAAGGGATGGGTGAGTAATATTTGATTACTTGTAGACCACCGCAAGTACCCCTCATCTATCCTGATAATGGAGACTGTGGGCAACATGTATGATCTAGGTGTATAGAGGACAGTTCTAAATCATAGTTGCCAACTTTTGAAAATGAAAAAGCAGGAGATTTTAGACGGCGGCGCGTGTAAAAATTTGCATGGGCACGCCCATCTTGCTGGTATGCCACGCCCCTTCAAAAAAAGCCACACCCACTCCACCTAACTGCATAACGGCTTTGGAAGAAAGCCAGGTAGATGCCCTTATAGCCAGGTAGTAACCCCCCCATAAGCAGGTAGTGCCCCTTACAGGCAGGTAGATGCCCCCTTGTAGCCAAGTAGATGCCCCTCTGTAGCCAGGTAGGTGCCCCCCTTTGTTAGCCTGGTAGGTGCCCCCATTGTTGCCAGCTAGTGCCCCCATTGTTTGCTAGGTAGTGCCCCCTCTGTTGCCAGCTAGTGCCCCCATTGTTGCCAGGTAGATGCCCCCTCTGTTGCCAGGTAGATGCCCCCTCTGTTGCCAGGTGATTCCCCTCTGTTGCCAGGTAGTGCCCCCATGTTTGCCAGGTAGTGCCCCCCATTGTTGCCAGCTAGTGCCCCCATTGTTTTCCAGCTAGTGCCCCCATTTTTTGCCAGCTAGTGCCCCCTCTGTTGCCAGCTAGTCCCCTCTGTTTGCCAGGTAGATGCCCCCTCTGTTGCCGGGTGTATGTCCCCCATTGTTGCCTGGTAGTGCCCCATTGTTGCCAGGAATTTGCCCCACATTGTTGCCAGGTAGGTGCCCCCATTGATGCCAGCTAGTGCCCCCGGTGTTTGCCAGCTAGTGCCCCCTCTTTTCCAGCTAGTGCCCCCATTGTTGCCAGGTAGATGCCCCCTCTTTTGGGCCAGGTAATGCCCCCCTCTGTTGCCAGGAAGTGCCCCATTGTTGCCAGGGTAGTGCCCCCTCTGTTGCCAGGTAGATGCCCCCTCGTTGCCAGGTAGGGGCCCCCTCTGTGCCAGGTAGATTCCCCTCTGTTGCCAGGTTTAGTGCCCCCCTGTGTTGCATGGAGATGCCCCCTCTGTTGCCTAGGTAGAGGGTCCCCTCTGTTGCCAGGTAGTGCCCCCTCGTTGCCAGGAAAGCCCCCATTGTTTGCCAGGTAGTGCCCCCATTTTTGCCAGGAAGAGCCCCCCCATTGTTGCCAGGTAGTGCCCCCCATGTTTGCCGGGTATGCCCCCTCTGTTCCCCAGGTAGTGTCCCCCTGTTGCCGGGTAGTGTCCCCATGTTGGCCAGGAAGAGCCCCCATTGTTGCCAGGCAGAGCCCCCCCCCAAATAGCTAATAAAAATAAAATAATAAAACCCCACTTACCTCACTAGGCTCCTGCAGTGCCTGCCAGCTCCCGACCAATCTCCTCAGCGGGGCAGGGGGAAGTGATAGCATGCCGCGCGTCACTCCCCTGCAGCCGCGCATTCACTTCCCCCTGCGCCGCTGACCTGTATGCACGGCGCGCACAGACAAACCGGACATACAGGGGGAGGAGGGAGGAGGAGCGATCCCTTCCTGCCTCCTCCCCCGCACAGCGAGACTCCGGGCGGGTGAAGCGGGGGCAGCGGCCGCTTCACCCGCCTGTTAGTAGCGGCCCGGCGGTGCCTAGAGTAGCGCACTAGCGCTAAATCTGTCGCCGCGGCCATTTATAGAGCCCCCGCCGCATGCTGGCGGCGGGAGGAATGCCAACTCCCCCGGGAGGGCGGGATGGGACCCCAAATAGCGGGACCCCCCCGCCAAAAACGGGAGAGTTGGCATGTATGTTCTAAATAGCTTTAAAGGGAACCTGTCACATAGGTTGTGCCCCTTTGCTGAGACGCACAAGCTGTGACAGACCGCAAATTCCCAGCTCTGTGACCCTTATTTCTGTAAGATTGCTGTATATTTTAGAGTATTTACCCCTCAAATCTTATTCAAAGAGCAGGTGTTTTGCCACGCCCACCAAATGCTGGTTCCACCCACTGACAGTTTATTCACATGTTTCTACCTATTCAAAGTAAATGGTTTCATTGAGGTGGGCGGGGCTAGCCTCGAGTGGGCGGGGGGTTTTTAAAAAACTGACACTTCTAATGACTCCTTCTGGCTGAAAACTGCAGATTTGAGCTTAAATACATGAAAACTCCAGCATCTTACAGAATAAGGGACACAGCGCGGAAAAGCAAGGTCTTCCTGCTTGTGCTGTCCTCAGCAAGGAGGGCATAATCTATGTGACAGGTTCTCTTTAAGGTTGTGAAGAATGCGCCAGAATGTATGAACCTATTCTTCTGCAGTTCATACATACAGGTGTATTTTATATATGACAATTCAGGCTTAGGCAGATCACCTATAACGTGGTCTGGTTATACTAACTGTTATGCACCTTGTTTTGGCGTCCTCCGGTCATAAATGTGTAGAATCATGTAGTGCGACACGACTCCAGAATGCCCCCACATCTTAGGCGCATTACAAAGTGCCGTGGGCGCCTAATAATCTGCCTACAAAACATAATAAGGCTGTGCACATCTAAAATATATTCTGAAAAACGCAAGCATAGGTGCACACTGAAAAGGCAATGGTATACATCTAACACAAATATCAGTGGCACACTAAAGACTAAGTAAAACCTCAAGGTATATAGGAATATTGGAAATGCATTACTGCTAAGGAAAATATGAAAAACCTGGACTCTGAGTTTACAGTATTTGAAAAAAGATTGTATTAAGCTCACCTCCCAAAACGTCAAGGGGATCCCAGAGCAGGTGAGTCCCTACACATAAATATAATACCACACTAGGCGTAAATCCAGACAGCAACGTCAGGGGATGGTAGGCACTAGCAATGGAAATATCCTGCACGGGTTTAAAAAAGAGGCAGCTGGTGCAGAAGCCAATAGATTGCCAATCTCAAATGGACTACAAAACGTAAAAAGGGCTGTGCAAAATCTAAAATATACTCTGAAAAACGCAAGCATAGGTGCACACTGAAAAGGCAATAGCATACATCTAACACAAATATCATGGCACACTAAAGACTAAGTAAAACCTCAGGTATATAGGAATATTGGAAATGCATTACTGCTAAGGAAAATATGAAAAACCTGGGACTCTTAATAATCTGCCTAATTTTGGAGTGCCCCTGCTCATACATCAAGAGAACAGGGTTGCGACAGTTTTTTGTTCTGAAAGAATACTGGTGCAGCCCCGTACGTACATCTCAACCCATGTGTTTTGTGAAGAAACTAGCTAAGGCATATGCGGACTGCTACTGCTTGAAGGTCTGTGGGAGTAGGTTGTAGGTCAGGGGTGTCAAACTCGTTTTCATCGGGGGCCACATCAGCCTCATGGTGGACCTTAAAGGGCTGTATAAATGAAATGTCTCCTTAACAGTTAGAGTTTTTTTACGGCGTTCACCGTGCGGGTTCATTAACATGACAGATATATAGGGCAGGTCGTTACACACGTGGCGATACCAAATATGGGTACTTTACTTTCGATCTTTTTTGAGGCAATTGGCATTTGTAAAGGGGAAAAGGGCGATGTACGTGTTTTTATTTTATTTTTCGTGTTTGTGTTTTAATGTTCACCTTTTATTTATTTTTTTTACTTTTTCACCTTTTTTTTTACTTTCCATAGGGAAAATCATTTTTATAATAGAAATCAATACACAGCTTTCTGCTGTGTATTGCTCTCTATGGCAACTGACACTCATAATGCATGGTGACGTCACAGACAGCCCGGAAGGCAAACTTTACCTTCCGGGCAGTCTGTCACAAGGCAGGAGCTGCACGATTGTGCGGCTGCTGTCACTGACAGAGACGCAGGAGGAGATTACTCCTTCTGTGTCTTGCTTAGTTATCGCGACCGCGAGAACTAAGGGGTTAATTGCCCCCCAGGAGTGATCTCCAGTCAGGGCCAATGTTGCGGCCGATCGCGCGAACTCTGCTTAACAGTTTGCGCGATCCTCAGGACGTATCCATACGTCCAGGTGCGTTGACCCCCAAACCACCTGGACATATGCATACGTCAAAGGTCGTGAAGGGGTTAATAACAGCCAATTAATGATATGTCAGCAGTGCTGACCACAACTAGTGGCACAGTGGCCACTAAACATCCAGTACATTTAACAACAATAATTATAAAAACAAAAAAAGAACTAATTATTTTTCATAGGCTGTGGTGTCAGGGCCTTCCAGAGCTTGGGCAGTTGGCAGGGAGTGTGAGGGAAGACTGCACTTAACATCAGAGAGCAGGGGGGGGAAAGACTTCTGGCCTGGACTCACCTGATTGCCTCTGTTCTCCGGGTACGGCAGCGAGACTCAGGTCCTGGCCACAGAGACGGGGGGAGGCGTACGGTGCGGAGACGGGAGTTCAAGACCACAAGGTACCGTGCGCGCCGTCTTGCTCCGCAGAAGACGGCGCCACGCAAAGGAGGAGGGGCTATAGCAGCAGCGTAGTAAGCGCTGCAGCAGTCATTTTGCGGCTCCCACTCAGTAAGGATTATCAAGTGAGAGCCGCGAAATGACCGCCGCAGTGCTTACTAAGTAAGCACTGCGGCGGACATTTCGCGGCTTCTCACTTAGTAAGCGCTGCGGCGGCTGAACTCTGAAAAATGTACCGGGCCGGATAACACAAGCCCGCGGGCTTGTGTTTGATACCTGTGTTGTAGGTGAATAGTTTATCATTTCACTTCCTGCGTACAAAGTTTTTATGTGGCTTTGTTCTGGCTTGTAAATAAGGGCAAGACTTTTATGCGTTCTTTACAATTGTTTTTTTGCTGGTGTTTTTCTAATCATATTTTTAAACTTGTATTTTTTTCATGCAGAGAAGTCTATAGGAAAAAATTTCCAGAAAAAAACAACACATCTATAAAACTACATTTTGAAAATAAACCCGGTGGACCCAACAAAAACGTCAGAAATTAAAAAAGCAAAAAAAATGCAGTGTCTGTAGTCCATCTCATAACTTCCTATGGACCTACAGCGGATATCTGGCTGCAGTTAAAAAAAAATGTATAAAAAATTACGTCAGGAAAATTTATTTAGAAGTGCTGCATTTTTTTTCTTTTGCGAAGACGTAGAACAAGCTATAAGGCTTCTACACGAGATTTTCAGAGTTTTAAAATGCTTGGCATGTATTTTAAGTGTTTTAAAGGGGTTGTCTCACTACAGGGATTGATTTTTATGTTAAAGATCTTGCAAAAACAAGTCACTTTGCAATATATGTCCATTAACAGTGTCCTACCTATTCTGAGATATCCCCTCTTGTATGGGCTGCATCAGCTCCTCAGGTCACTATAGCTACAGACCTGTTTGTATCTCTCATTATAGGCTGCCAGCACTGGTTTCTATAGCTACAGACCTGGCTTCTACTGCAGTCTAGTAGAAACCAGTAAATGAAACCAAGAAAACAGGACTGAAGTAAGATGAATCAATGTAATGAGACAACCCCCTTAAATGGTACTTTAAGGGTAGGTTCACACGACTGATTTGAACGCTGATTTTGTCATGGAATCCGCCACAGAATTGGCGTCCAATCTGACTGCAGTCCTTCTTTCATGGTTTCCAATGTAAAATCTTCATTGCTGTGCACACAACACTGATTTTTTTTTTTGCATGGATTTATTTTCTGTGCTGATAAAGAATTGACATGTTAATTACCTTACATTGTAGTATTTAGGAGGCTGAAAATCAGCGTCAAATTCACATCCAAAATCCGCACTTACTGGCATGGATTTTAGGTGTGGATTCCACACTGATTCAGCACTGCAAATCAGCCATCTTTATATGTCGGGTGCCAGCTGCTAAATTTTACCTGCTATTTTATGGTGGAAAAATAAGTCCCATTAATTAGTTCTAATTCTTTCATCTACTTAACCTGTACTGTTTGACTGTGTCACATGAAAGTCACATGACTGTGCTGGGCAAATTGTTATGGAGGCTGTAATAGCACCAATGTCTTTATGTGGTCCCATCCTGAAACCATCTAAATACAGTGAATTTTTTCAGTGCTGAAAATAAATTTGCGACAAAAAAGCGTCATGTACACTACAGTGCAGATTTTCATTAGAAACAGTGTGAGGCAGATTGCAGTCAGATTTGGACGTGAATTCAGCGCTCAATACATGTCAAAAGCAGCATCCAAATCCACCATGTGAACATGCTCTTAGAACATGTGTATGACAAATACAGCATCCTACCGTTTTCCATGTAGTAAAAAAGGACCATAGAAACCTATGCCACAAAGACACACTTTCCACCCTATACATATACTGTTTAGAGCTTTTACTGATACACTGTATGTATGTTAAAGATATTGAAAAATTAAGATGGAAAATAGATTTAATTTTATTACATATCAGTGATATTTACAAGATATCCAGTGCAGTTGGTTATGAACAAATCATATAGATGAAATATTTATTTTCCTCATTTTAGAGCCGCATCTTGGCAGAAGCAATTACTGCATATAGCATAGCAAGTGGATTTGCCTGATGGTAACGCAACCTACTATCTTTCATATGTTCCCATCAGCTGCCAAAATATATTATTTCCACAGGAAAAGTAAGGCATTGCCAAGTAAGATCATGAGAAGCTCATGTAACAGATAGGACAGTGTGGGTCAAGTGACTTACGAAAACGTGCAGAATAAAATCTAAAGACAATTTTTTTCTGAGGCTCTTCAATTGGCAGACATTTCTTGCCAGCCTCCAGCTTATCCCTTTGCTGATAAGTAAACTTCATTAGCAGTCATGTTGTGAATTTTGCATTAAGTGACTTGAAATTGTCTCCCACTCCCTGGCTGGATAATCTCTGCTTGCCTCTCAGAAGAGAGTAGTTGCTAGCGGCAGGCACAAGAAAACAAGTTTCTGTGTCATTCGATTCTTTTTTTTTTTTTTTACATAGCATTTAAAGGGACTTTTGTTGCCAAATTTTTTTTTTAATTATTAAATCAAGCTCCTGATCCATATACTTTTCCTCTCAGACGCTTTTATTTCCTGATTGTAGATTTCTCAATTCAGTCGTCTATATATGATTGTAGGGAAGACATTCTTGCTTGCACTGCTTTAACAGCAGTCAGAGAGATGCTTTACAGCAGCTTCATGCACGTAGGAGCCTTAAAGGGGTGTTATCGTTTCATTAAATGGTCTTCAGAATAAGGGGACAGTGAAAACAAGCAACTTTGCAATTGGATGTCATTAGCAAAGCTGCCTTGTTCTCACAGTGTCCCTTATCTTGTGTTTTTATTTACACTGATATCCAGTGTGGGTCTAATCCCTCCTGATCTCTCCTCCTTGCAATTCACTAGCTGAGAGCTCATTTACATTCTGTACAGCCCCTGGGTCGATTCACAGGCTGTACAGAATGACTCAGAGTTAGGGCTGTAGCATTTTTCTGTCTCCACACCTAGCAGAAACAGACTGCAGCAGATTGTACAATGAGAAAACATGACAGTTTTGACCCTGTGCCTAACTCTCCTGCATACACGCAGATCTGTGCCGTTCTTAGAAAGCTATAATACATCTCCAGCTGTGAGAGGAGATCAGTGCTCAGATTAGATTGAATGCAGCCTGTGGTATGTATACAGCTCTTATAAATAAGACTGATAGGGAGAGACACAGTGATATGTGGACTCAGAGGGGGGGGGGGGGGGGGTTCAGGCCAGCAGTGAACGGGCGATGATGTCATCCAGCTGGGAGGGGAAGAAACGCCCCTGCATTCACAGAGTTGAGAAGCTCAGAGCAGTGTGAATGAGCCGAAGTAAGGAAGCGATATATCCCCTTTAAGACTGATTCTGTCGCATAGACTTGTATAGGAGAGTTTTCTAGTCATGCTCTGTGACCTGGAAAGAAATCACTGTGCAGGGAGGTGAGGGGGAGCTGTGACTATCTTCTCTTGTGACTGGTGGATCCTGCGTTATCTATACACATTGGTATTTCCGTTCAGTTTGACCTTGCTTTTACTGATAATGAGCGGACACTGAAAATCTCCCTCTACAGAACTGGAAGTGTCAGACTATTATTAGGCTTAGTGGCCAAAGTGAAAACTGCAGGACTTAAGAATCAATAAAAAATACTGAAAGTGATATGGGAGAAAAAAAAAAAAACATAACCAAAAATTCCTATCCCTGTTTAACATAAAAATGTGAGTTAAACAATAAGTCATTTTTTGATGACACAGTCCCTTTAAAGACACAGCATCATCTTGCTATTTTGCATGTACTTAAAGAGGAACTGCAGGCATTCCTGATGTATGTGTTTTAGTAAACAGTTGTATTTCCTATGAAATAACAATTCTGGAGCATATTCTCTTAGCACTCTGTGTTGTGAGGTTCTTTTCCTATATTAATTACCAATCTGTCAGCTGAGTGTTACTTATTGGGGGGGGGGGGGGATGTCCTGCATATTCTGACATTGTTCAATCAGTGCTGACAGAGTCAGTGGGTGCAGGTACACACCTCTTTGAAAACTAGAATGGCAACACCCATCTGACGAATTCAGTAATACATCACTCGAAGTATATGGATGGATCGTTTAAATTTGATCCACTAAGTATACTCAGGGAGCGCAACTCTTTGTGAAGTAAAATTAAGTAAAAAACAATTCTCTTAGAGGACATCTGATGAAGCGAGACAAGTGTAGCTCGCGAAACACATCATAGCGTTTTATGCAATAAATAACCAATGTCCTCTAAGAGAATTGTTTTTTTTTTTTACTTAATTTGACTTCACAAAGAGTTGTGCTCCCTGAGTATACGTAGTGGATCGAGTTTACATGATCCATCCATATACATGCATTCATTGAGGATCCACGGATATCACGAGAGAAGCATCAAGAGGAGCTGCACCATTTTAACCCCTAAGAGGAACGCCTGCAAATGCTCTGTACCATACAACTGTACAGCAAAAATAGGTGAGCATATACCGATCACCCGTTATATTTAGTCCTCCCAGCTTTCCGCTACTCGCGCTCTATTTCTTACTCTTTTTTTATCCTGTAACCTGTGTGGAGGATCCAGCAGTGTACAAGGTATTGGAACCGTTACATTACTAGAAGTAATGAGGAACAACACAGAGTTCTAAAAGAAGATGCTGCAGAATGATGTACCTTGATTGAGAGGGCGCATTCTTTACCTTTACAGATCATGCACGCATACACTCTAATAGTTTAATTGTCAATCAGTCGATAAGAAATAGATCCAAGTGATAGATCCAGTAGGTGGCAAGTAATTGGCTTCAACCTCAGCACCAAGTTTGCGGCTCGTCTCTGTAACAGCTAAGCGACTCGTCAGTATCTTACACTCAAAAATTACAGTGGAGAAGGGAGCCAGTGGCCGGAGCCCTACTGGATTAAGCCTCGTGATGTACCACACCTCCTGTGCTGCTGCATCTCCTTGGCCAAAAGCCTAAGGCTAAGACCTTAGGCTCCGGGCCTAGGAGCTTCCAGGAGCAACATCTCAGCATAGGTGGCGTGATGACATCATGCCAGACTGAAGCTCCTGAAACTAGCTGCTTGGCGGGCAGACAGGGGAAGGTAAGTATCTCTTTTTTTTTAATTCAAAGTGAGAGTACTATAGGGGGCCTCTACAACTACCTTCCTATAGGGGGCGCATATATCTACCTATCTAAAGAGGGCCTATATACTTACCTACAGGGGACCTCTATACCTACCTGTCTAGAGGGGGCCTCTATACCTAAGTACAGTAGGCATATATACCTACTTACAGGGGGCCTATTTGCCTAGCAATCACCCCTTGATAGATAGTAACCATGTGGATGGTTGTTCAGCAGTATTTTTGCACTTGAGCAATGTCCCCTGTATGGTACCGTGGCTTTTTTTGCATTCTGGTGTAAACTGGTTTTTATGAAATGTGCAGGTATGTACTAAGCAATATGAGAGATTGTTTGTCACTATTCTGTACCTGTGCAACTTCTCTTAAACAGCATTTGGGATTTTTTTGCCTCCTTTTGCGAATGATTTTTCTCCTGCCATGGTGTGGTATGGTCATGTTTCTGGGCTTTTAAGTTAATAGTGTCTCATTTTTCTTAAAATTTCATGTAAAACGTTTAGATACTATTCTGTGCCACAGGTGTAATGTCGTAAATGTCAAGTCAAGCTTTGCTGCATGTGTATGGGGGGCATCCCATGACAGTAAATGATTTTGGAAACAAAATTTGTAAATATTGATTTCAGCTTGCGTGCTCCCTTTGTTCAGCCACAAGATATGCAGCTGCCATAAGCGTCTGACATTGGCTCATCTTCCTTTTCTGACGCTAGCTTGTCTGCCTTTCCTTATTAAAAAAGTATGCACACTTGGCCATCCTGAATGTGCATGTTTGTGGGCACATCAGGGGGAGAAGATATCTTCTTTGGGTAACTGAAGCTGTATAAAAAGTTTAAAGACGGCCATACACATACATATCAGAATTCAGAATCATCAATTACTTGCAAAAGAAAACCCGTCTCCTAGTCTCTGAAACAATAAAAAAGTTTCTCAGAAGTTATTTCCAGACTGTATATTTCCCCGCCTATTCTCCTCCCATCCCAGCCAAACATCTGTCTTAGTTCTGTAGCCTCTTATATCCCTTATGTCCCTGATGTGCAACATGGCTAGCTAGCAGGATCCCTTGAGAAATGTTGTCCAGTAGCTTTCTACAGTCGGAAGACCATAAATTATCTACACGGTTAGAGTCTTGTATGCAAGGAAAGAAGAATAACACAGACCCTGAAGACAAGTGTATCCAAGTCCGAAGGAAGCATCTGCAGGTCCCCGTCTTCAGGTAAGGCAGAGCATCAGTCCCAAAGCATGGGAGATGTTCATCTCCTCATTGTCAGTAGGAAAACTTGCAGAACTTACTTTACTTTTTTGTCACTCTCCGTGCTCTCCCTCTATCAGCTGTCATCTTTGGTCTATGCACTCATAAAGCAGACCATGATATTTCTTTCACAGTGTCCCATCATGGGACCTTTGATGTAGTGAACGGGTTACAAAGTCTTGGGTCTTTCCACCGATCAATATTTTCAGCTCTATTTTTAGTTTGTTTTCCTTAGAGTATTCTCTATAAAGTATCCAGCCTGAAGGCAAGTGCACATTCTTTAGAAGTCTTGTTTCGTTCTTTGGCTGGTGTAGAAATGTGAACATTTTGTGTATAAGTACTGTCCTCCCTCAAATGTAACATGCTTTAAGTCATCCGCAGGAAGTGTTAGGAGTCGCTGCGTGCCTAGTAAATACACTAAGCATGCTTGGCACTGACTCCTTGTTTATCTCTCTTGATGCTGCTTGCACATGGAATGTACATAATGACTCCCAGGACTCTGGGATCTGTTGTAGGAAAATCATCATCATCATCATCATCATCATCGGGTTTTGAATGGAAACATGTGTAATAGTGTGCACCTTCAGGATGGGTTGCACTCAGTTATGCAATATTCTGTTCTTTTTTTCTCGTTGTTTTGATTTTTAATTATTTTAATATTTCTTCATGTTTTTATATTTTTATATATTTCTGCCATTTTACCCTGGACTGTACATCACATAGTAATGCAAGTGTTGGGATAGGATAGTATAGGTGAGGGGTACAAATGCTTTCAAGGGGTGGTGGTTGCCGGTTACAGGGGTTACAGGTTGAGGGACAATCACAGTAAAGTGGAAGATAGGGAAGCATTAGTAAACAGGTTAAGTTGCTCTATAATCTCGTTGTTCCTACAAGGCAATACCTTCTGATTTCTGCTGTGTATTTTGAACTTACATATGGCGGATTTTGCTGGGGTACAGACTTGGATTAGTTCTACTGAAGGGGGCTAATTCGCATCTATTCTACCTGAATCCACAGGGAAAGTGAACAATAAGGCCCCATTCACATTTTCTTTTTTGTCTCATTCATGATATCTGTTTAAAATGTATCCTGATGGATACCATGGTGGGGTTATGATGGGGCCATAGAGTTCTATAGGACAAACGTAGTCTGATTAGGACCATGCTTGCCCTATTTACTGAATTTATACTGCTTCTGCATCAGACACAAAAGCGTACACCAAGCAGGTTCCGGCTAAATGTGTGCGATTCCACACTGAAATCCATGTGACATTCAATAATAATAATAATAATAATAATAATCTTTATTTATATAGCGCCAACATATTTCGCAGCACTTTACAATGTAGAGGGTATAATTACAGACAAAAGACAGACATTACACAGTGAAAGCTACTTACAGGTGAGACACAAGGTGTGAGGGCCCTGCTCGCAAGAGCTTAAAATCTAAGAGGGTGCCTGGGGAAACAAAGGGGAGAAGTGCTAAATTTACAATGGCCCAGCCATGCTTTATAAATATGGGGAGGTTTACATAAAAATTTGGTGAACCTGTCACCATGACTGTACATCTATATACAGATAAGTGCCTGTGAGTGCCCTAGTGTAGGGAGTGACAAATGTGTGTGATAGAAGGTGGGGGTTAACAATTAGTGGTTTTGGTAGGCCTGCCTGAGAAGATGGGTTTTCAGGACAGTTTAAAACTGCGTAGGCTGGGATTGTGCCTGATGGTACGTGGTAGGATGTTCCAGAGAATGGGTGCAGCACGTGCAAAATCTTGAAGACGGGCATGGGAGGTTCGGATGATTGTAGTCTGTAGTTTGATGTCCGTAGCTGAGCGGAGAGAGCGGGCAGGGTGGTAGACAGAGATGAGGGAGGAGATGTATGGGGGTGCAGCACTGTGGAGAGCTTTATGAGTGAGAGTGATTAGTTTATGCTGTATTCTGTACTGGATGGGCAACCAGTGCAGTGACTGACACAGGGTAGAGGCATCAGTATAGCGGCTGGAGAGAATGACAAGCCTGGCTGCTGCATTCAGGATAGATTGGAGAGGGGAGAGTTTACAGAGAGGGAGACCGATAAGCAAGGAGTTACAGTAGTCAAGACGAGAATGAATAAGAGCAACAATGAGAGTTTGAGTTGTTTCCACAGTGAGAAAAGGACGGATTCTGGAGATGTTCTTGAGGTGCAAGTGACAGGAGCGGGCAAGGGATTGGATATATGGGGTGAAGGTCAGATCAGAGTCTAGAATAACCCCAAGACATTGGGCCTGCTGCCTAGGTGTTATGGTGATGCCACACACTGAGAGAGAAATAGCAGATGGCGGTTGGTTAGCATATGGGGAAAAACAAGAAGTTCGGTTTTCATGAGGTTTAGTTGGAGATAGAGAGAGGACATGATGTCAGAGACAGCGGACAGACAGTCACTGGTGTTTTGTAGCAGGGCAGGAGTGAGGTCTCGGGAAGAGGTGTATAATTGAGTGTCATCAGCGTAGAGGTGGTACTGGAAGCCAAATCTACTGATGGTTTGGCCAATGGGGGCTGTATAGATTGAGAAGAGGAGTGGACCAAGAACTGACCCCTGAGGGACCCCTACGGCAAGAGGGAGAGGAGAGAAGTAGAACTGCAAATGAGACACTGAAGAAGCGGTCAGAGGTAGGAAGAGAACCAGCGAGAGCAGTGTCCTGGATGCCAATGGTGCTGAGCATGCTGAGGAGAAGATGGTGATCAACAGTGTCAAATGCTGCAGAGAGATCCAGAAGAACCAACAACGAGTATTTGCCCTGAGATTTAGCAGTGTGGAGATCGTTAGAGACTTTAACTAGAGCAGTTTCTGTGGAGTGTAAAGAGCGGAAACCTGATTGTAGAGGATCCAGAAGAGAGTTAGCAGAGAGATAGCGGATTAGGCGAGAGTAGACCAGGCGTTCCAGGAGCTTAGAGATAAAGGGAAGGTTAGAGACTGGTCGGTAGTTGGCAGCACAGGATGGGTCCAGGGAGGGTTTTTTTAGTAGGGGAGTTATAGTAGCCTGTTTAAAGGAGGATGGGAAGATCCCAGTGGAGAGAGAGAGGTTACAGATTGCAGTAAGGTGAGAGAGGATAGCTGGAGAAATAGACTGGAGAAGGTGGGAGGGAATGGGGTCGCTAGAGCAGGTGGTGGGGCGAGCAGACAGGAGAAGCCTGGATACTTCTTCTTCTGTCGTTGGGTCAAGAGCTGAGAACACACTAGAGGATGTGCGGGGAGGGACAGGATGGGTTCTGCTTGGGGTTTGTGATGAGATGTTATGCCGGATACTGTCAATTTTGTCTTTGAAGTGAGTGGCCAGGTCCTCAGCACAGAGGTCAGAGACCGGGGCCTGAGCTTTAGGCCTGAGAAGGGAGTGGATGGTGTCAAACAGGCGTTTTGGGTTGTTGTGTAAGGTTGAGATGAGGGAGGTGAAATATTTTTGTTTGGCGCTGTGAAGGGCAGTGTGATAAGTCCTGAGCATGAATTTGTAGTGGAGAAAGTCTGCAGGTAGCTTCGACTTTCTCCACAGACGCTCAGCACACCTGGAGCATCGTTGCAGGAACCGAGTCTGAGGTGTGTGCCAAGGCTGCCGGCGTCTGACTCTGGTGGTACGGTGTGTGAGTGGTGCCAATATGTCCAGGGTGGTTGTGAGAGTTTCGTTGTAATGTTTGACAGCCAGGTCAGGACAGGAGAGGGAGGAGATTGGGGGCAGTGAGGACTGTATGGTGTCTATGAGTTCCTGGGTGTTAATGGAGCGGATATTTCTGAATGGGTGAAGGGCAGGTGTGTCCAGAGAAGGCTGAGAATTGATAGTAAAAGAGATAAGGTTATGATCAGAGAGAGCATAAGGAGAATTGGTGAGGTTAGAAATTGATGAGAGACGACAGAAGACCAGATCAAGAGAGTTCCCATCCTTGTGGGTGGGAGAGTCAGTAAACTGCAAGAGGCCAAGAGAAGAGGTCAGTGAAAGAAACTGAGAGGCAGAAGGAGACATGGGGTCATCAATGGGGATGTTGAAATCACCCATGATAAGAGTGGGCATTTCAGAAGAGAGGAAATAGGGGAGCCAGGAAATTATCCAGCGGGGTCTGTACACAACTGCGACTCTGATGGAAAATGGCCGAAAGAGTCTAATGGTGTGGACTTCAAAAGAGGGGAAAGTGAGGGAGGGTGCGGGAGGAATGACCTGGTAAGTGCAGTGTGGAGAGAGAAGTATGCCGACTCCTCCACCCGGCCTGTTCTCGGGTCTGGGGGTGTGGGTGAAGTGTAGGCCGCCATAGGTGAGAGCGGCAAGGGAAGCGGTGTCAGAGTGCTGGAGCCATGTTTCTGTGAGGGCCAGCAGGTTGAGGGAGTTGGAGAGAAACAGGTCATGAACAGCAGTGAGTTTGTTGCCAACAGATCGGGCATTCCACAGGGCACATTTAAAAGGGGCAGGGAAAGACGTACAGCGAATAGCGAGCAGGTTAGCAGGGTTTCTATGGAAGGAGGAGGAAGTGGGATGAGCAGTAAAGGAAGGAGGGCCGGGATTAGGAGAGATGTCACCTGCAGCGAGAAGCAGGAGAATGAAAAGTGACAGCAGATGGTTAAGTGATGAGTACGAGCCATAGGGCTAGTCGATGGGTTCCTTACGTTGTCCATCATTGTCCACTAAAAATAAATAAGTAAAATGAGCTGTAGTTGGATATTCACATGAAATCACTCATGTTTTCAGGTGTAGTAGTCAGGAAATTTGGGAACATTTCCAGTAATTCTGTTGACAGACACACAGATCCGTTACTAAAAAAAAACAAAATAAGCATGATTTTTTTTCACCCCCACCCCCAAAAAACTGAGTCAAATTAGTTTCTAACCATCACATGACGCTTTAATTGTAAAGAGATGACATATTTTAAAAGGGTTTTCTCACTTCAAAGATACACTTTCAATATGTAGGGACTGGTAATTGAAGACTTTTTCCAAATACATTAGTGTTTTGATTTTACCTTGGTCAGTAGATGAGAGATTTTATATGCTCTGAGGGCACACAGGATTTTCTAGTTACAGTCCTGCTCTCATTTCCTGAATAGAAAGCAGGGAGTGAGGTCACCAGGGATGGAGCTTACTCTAGGAGCAAATTTGCTTTTGTTTACAGATAAGCAATTGTTTTCAATCCTCAGAGCACTTGAAGCTTTGTTTGCTGAAGATTAAATCTCTTGCACTTATGTCTTTGTAACGTCTCAGCTAGGTATAGGGGAGCTAAATATGCTAATCACTGCTACAGACCCACCCACAGGCTGACGAGGCACAGTGATACGATTGTATTGTACGAGTGGGGAGAGGAGGCGTAATCCATAGTTCTCTATGAAAACTATGCATTACCATCATTTCGGCACGCATCTCGCTCCTATTAGAGCGCAAATACGCGGCAAAATGCACGCCGATATTACACCGTGTGAACATAGCCTCAGTGTTTCCTATTTAGGATGGTCCCATAAGCTGAACTGCTGATTTTCTACTTAGGCCTCAGGAAGTTATTATAGAATATATAAGATGTTGTACTGTATATGTTATTGACTAGTATAGTAAAGTTTACTTCTGATTCCACTGAAAAAAGCCATTTACCCTGATAGGAGTCTAAATCTTTTTGCACAGATTAACAATGAAATCAACCAAAAACTGAAACTAACTCCTACATATCAAATTATCATTGGTCCAAGTATGGTAAAATCATAGTCTGGGACGACAGTCTGTAATCTCTCATTATATTGTTCTGTTATCCTGTGGTGAGTGAGATGCCAGCCACAAACTAGTGACTTTATATGGGTGCAGTCATGCTTGTAATCTAGTTTCCAACCCTTGGCAGTTATAACTAATACACAAACTCTTATCTTGTGCCCTCACCTTGCATCTATGACACCGACACAATACCTTTCCAGGAGCTGTGTTTGTCTTTGGTTATTTTATGTAAGCCAACTGTTACTATAGGATTTCTTCATCACAATCCACTCTTTTTAGCGCTTCTGGGGGTGCAAAGATTATATGTCACTGTGATGTCCCTCTGTTCTGTTGTGATAGCTTCTATTAATGAATATCACTGGTTTGTAGTAAAAAGGCATTACAATTGTACTACAGTTGTAGTGTGCTGAGAAGAATACACAATTTAACATTAGAAGGCTACCAGCTACTAATGCCATAAAGGGCCACATGTATGAACGGGGCTGCGACAGGTATCTGGCGTCTTTTCAGCCCGATATCAGACGCAGCCCCGTTCATACATTTTTAAATTTCCCACACGCCTCTCTGGGGTGCATTACAGAGCGCCCGCGGCACTTTGTAATGTGCCCAATCTCAGGAGGCGGGGTGCACTAGAACCGTAGCGAAGATACATAGTTATAGCTTCGCTATGGCATTTCTAGGCACATTACAACTGGAACAGGTAAATCACTTTGAAAGTGGTATACCTGAGCCAGAAATGTCACCCTAGCGCTAGAATGGGCGTGATTTATGACCCGCTGTAAAGCAGGCTCATAAATCAGCCGCAATCTATGCCTGTATAATGCATATGAAATTTGGCATGTTAATGTACAAGTTATTACCAATGTTAGTTTACTTAGGGAAAACTGCAGGAAAAAAAATGTGTTTGTACAGATTTAGGAGCCCTGAGTTTGCCTTTTTGGTATAAACCATGTATAGTGTTATTGTGCTGCTCGGCACATAAAGAAAAAGGGTTAATACTGTATATATTTATATACATACTGTAAGGGATTAGGTAGCGGGGTGGTCGTCTCCTGGGTAGACGGGCACGGCTGAGCGGGCACAGAAGTCCAAACGACAACAGAAGTTCTTTTAAACTGCCCGCAGACAGTTTTATTGTAAGCAAGTGGTACAGAAAAACAAAACAAACAAAACAAATCCTATGCCTGTCCGGCTCTAACTAAACATAAGGAATTCCTCCCTAACACAGTGCCGGCCTATTGCCAGCCCACTAACAAAACAACAGTACATTTGTACCAAAAGGGAAGACTGCTCCACAGGCTTTTGGGCAGGTAACCTTTCCCAGGCTGAGAGAGTGAGTGTCTGCAGCTCCGGCCTTATATAAGGCAGACGCACCTGAATTTTAATCCAGGCAGCCCAAGACCCGGACTGCCAAGGGGAGTGGGCCCACCCCCCGCTATCCCCACTCCAGCAAACCAGCCCTTTACAATGGGTTTTACTAAACCCTACATCTAGAAAATCTAATAGATCTCTGACATGTCCCTTTCTGGTTTGCTTGCTACCTGTGGGCCATAAGGTATCTTGGGCAGATGTACCTTCCTTCTATGACCATCCAAAACACTCTGTTACACATCCTCCCCCCCTGTTTCAGACCCGGGGCTGGAACACATCTGGACACAAGGCAATGTACCCGCGACAACGCGTCGGCATTTTCATTTGGGTCCCGGGCCGGGGTTTTACTGAAAATTTGAATTCTGCAGGGCTAAGAACCATCTTGTGACCCTCTATTCTTTCTTTGTTTTCACACATCCACTTTGAGGGGAGCATGACTTGTAATTAATTCAAAATGCCGGCCAAGTAATAATATCGGAGGGCTTCTAGGGCCCATTTAAGGGCTAGGCACTCTTTCTCCACTAATGGCATTTTTTTCTCTCATGGTCGTTCAACTTCCTACTTAGGTACAGTACTGGGTTTTTCCTCACCCTCCCGTACCTTGACAGTAACCGCCCCCCAGTCCTACATCCGACGCATCAGTTTGAAGGACCAACCCTTTTTTTAAAGTCAGGGGTTATAGCACGGGCTGAGCACACAGTAGGTTTTTAAGGGTCTGGAAAGCTGTCTCCGCCTGTGGGGTCCACTTGTCCATAACAGAATTTTACCTTTTGTTAGGTCAGTTAACGGGCTGCAAGGGAGGCAAAATTAGGTATAAGCCTTCTATAGTAGCCTGTAATACCCAAGAAGGCACGCACTTGTTTTTTGTTCACAGGCTGCGTGCCATCTCTGTAGGGCTTAAATTTTTGCTTATTTGGGGTTTTATCAAATCCACGGCCTATGTTGTACCCCAGGTACTTGGCCTCTTCCAGGCCAATGCGCATTTTTTGGATTGGCTGTGAACCCGGCCTCACACAGAGAGTTAATAACAGCCTTACTCGCGGAAGAGTGGATTCCCAATCTGGACTTTGGATGATTATATCGTCCAGATAGGCGGCAGCATACTGACTGTGGGGGTCTCAGAACCCTATCCATAACCCTCTGGAACGTGGCCGGGTGCCCCATGTACCCAAAAGGCAATACCACATAATGGAATAATCCATCAGGTGTGGCAAAGCCGTTTTTTCTTTGGCCTTGTCTTTAAGGGAATTTGCCCAATACCCTTTTGTTAAGTCAAGGGGTGGTTATAACCGTGCATTGCCCAGCCTGTCAATAAGTTCATCCATCCCGTGGCATTGGGTAAGCTCGAACTTGGAAATGGCTTTTATTTTTGCGAAATTCGTTAAAAAACCTCCAGCTGCCGTCTGCTTGGGGATTAGAACTATGGGGCTGGACCACTGGCTATGGGACTCCTCAATTACCCCAATTCCAGGCATTTTCCTTACCTCTTCCGAGATAACCCCTCTCCTGGCCTCTGGTATGGGGTAGTGTCTCAGCTTAACTCTTTCCCCTGGTTCTGTAATGATGTTATGTTGAATGAGGGAAGTGCGACCTGGGATTTCGAAAAAAAAAACTCTTGTTTTTAAAGAGGAACCCTCGTTCTTCTACCTTTTGTGTCTTAGAAAGGGAGTCAGCTATCCTCACCTCGGGTAACAAGGCTCTTCTGCGCCCAGTGACTCTGGGGCAGATGAAGGGTCTGCACAAGTGATAGTCGGCCCTTCCAGGTTTTTATGAGATTAATATGGTAACACTTGCTCGGGCTTCCTCCTCCCCTGGCTACGGATCTTGTAATTCACCTCGTTTATTTGCTCTTTTAACCTCAAAGGGCCCTTGCCACTTGGCCAAGAACTTGCTCTCTACGGTGGGAAATCAGCACCAGAACCCGGTCTCCGGGTGCAAACGTAACGTATCCTGGCACTACGGTTATATACCCTCTGTTGGGCCTCCTGAGCCTGAGCCATATGCTCCCGCAAAAATAGGCATTACTCCCGGGCGATCCGATCCTGCATTTGTGCCACGTGCTCTATGACACTCTTAAAGGGGTCGCTTCTTTTTCCCAGGCTTCTTTCGTCACATCTAGAAGGCCCCTAGGGTGACGACCGTACAGCAACTCAAATGGTGAATACCCTGTGGAGGATTGAGGGGACCTCACGGATGGCAAACATGAAAGGGGGACGGGAAGTCCCAGTTTCTCCCATCTTTGTCCACCACTTTCTTTAGCATTGGCCTTGGGGGGTTTTAAAAAACCCCTCTCTACCCAAACCATCGGTCTGTGGATGGTAGACAGAGGTTCGTAGCTGTTTTCACCTGGAACAACTTACACAGTTCTTTCATTACTCGGGACATAAAGGGGGGAAACCCTGATCTGTCAGTATTTCCCCTTCGGTAACCCCACCCCGGCTAAACACCGTACTAACTCCTTAGCAATAGCCTTGGATGATGTGTTTACGTAAGGGTATGGCTTCCGGGGACCGAGTGGCATAGTCCAGGATCACGAAATGGTTTGTGGCCTCGAGCAGATTTGACAATAGGACCAACCAGGGCCATGGCTATTCTCTCGAATGGCACCTCAATGATTGGGAGGGGGACCAGAGGACTACATAGTTTGGGGGCCCAGGGGCCGAAATCTGGCACTCTGGGGACTCACAATAGTCTTTCACCTCCTTATAAATTCCTGGCCAAAAGAACCGTTGCAAGATTCTTTCGGTAGTTTTTTTCACTTCCCAGATGGGCCCCCCCATTAGGTGACCGTGAGCTAGATCTAGTACGGCCCTATCTATAAATTTTTGGGACCACCAGTTGCTCTACTAGATCTTCTCCACTTTTTCACCACTTGATATAACAGTCCCGTTTTACAGCCATGTATGGAATGAAAGTGTGGTGTCAGGCTCCACTAGATTATAGTCAATCATTTTTACGTTTTCCCAAGCTCTGGAGGGATCTTTCAATTGCTCCGCCCCAAACTGGTCCTTTCGCACCTCAAGATTAGGCAATTGGTCACTAGGGGGCTCTGAACTGATCTGACCTTCTGGAGACACCTCCTCATGGTGCTCAACCTCTTCTCCTTCCCCAGCCATGACCGAAAAGGGAAAAGATTCCTCCTCAACTGGGGCTTTACTGCGCGGTAGGGTATTAGAACTTTATGTCCCCATAATTCCCAGATAGTGGAAAGTCCCGCCCCATGATGACATCATGCATTAACATGGGCACTACCCCTACCAAAAATTTTTTCGGCTCCAACTGGGTACGGGTGTCCAGCATAGCAGTTGCGGTAATGGCGAGTGTCCCCCTGTATGCAGGTCACCCCTATCGTTTTCTCCAGACGGGTTTCTGGTTTCCACCCAAATCGCGTTTACTAGGGGCACCAGACTACCTGAGTCTAACAGCGCCTTCACCTCATTACCTCCTATAGTAACGGGAAAACATGTGATTGTCTCACCCCCAGTGTCTGGAAATGCTACACACGCACGCTTTGCATACATGATACACGGCGGTTTTATATACGAGACATCACATTGGGATTTGGTTCCTCCCTACAGTGGGCAATTGCAACCATATGACCCGGCATATGGCAATGGAAACAGTTGATTATGTCCTTATTAAGTCTCTTATGGAGCCCTGACATCCCTGGCACGGCTTGCCGGCTTCTATAGTCTGGGCCGTCAGTCTCTCCACGCGTACGCACAAACCTCTGCAATCTGCCAGTCCCCTCTTCCCTTAGAACAGTCTTACCAGAAAGTCCTGGAGATCTTCGCTGTGGGGCTAGGGGGCGCTGCGGCAGACTCATCAGCTCCTCTGCTGCTGTATACCTCTCCACCATCTCCACCATCTGGTCAGCGTTCTTGGGGTCTCCATGGCTCACCCATTTGCGCAAGGTGACTGGGAGGGATCTCAAGTATTGGTCCATCACCACCCGTTCCACCATCTGGGGGCCTGTCAGGATCTCCGGCTGCAACCACTTTTTGTCAGGTGTATGAGGTCGTGCATTTTGCGAGCGTGGAGGTTTGTCCAATGCTGTAGACCCAGTTATGTACCCGTTGGGCGCGAACAGAAACCGTGACTCCAAGTCGGGTTAGGATTTCCCTTTTCAGCAGGTCATAGTTCATGGCATCCCGTGGGTTTTCCCGGTCGTAAAAAGCCTTTTGGGGTTCTCCTGAAAGGAAGGTTTCCAACAGTCCTGCCCACTGTCCCTTTGGCCAACATTCCTCGCTCGGCAGTCCTTTCAAAGGTGGTCAGGTAGGCTTCCACATCATCAGCTGCTGTCATCTTTTGCAGAAAATTACTGGCTCTTATGGAACTTGAGTAGCATCTGCACCACCGGAGGCCCGTCCTGCACATTGGCGAGTTTTCTGCACAATCACCTTCAGGTTTCGCGGTCTTTTCGCTGCTCCTCCTGTGTAACCTCGATTTTCGCTTTTCAGCCTGCGGCCTGTTTCCTCCAGCGTTCTTTGCTGCACTCTGGTAGCCTCCTGCTGCACGCGAGTAGCTTCCTGTTGCGATGCCACAGCTTGCAACATCGCCTTGATTACATCCTCCATTTTCAAGATGTAAACAAAATAGGACTCCGGCCCTTTAAATTTTCGGATTCGTTCTTCTGGCCAAAATTAATGCCCCATCCTCCACCACTTGTAAGGGGTTAGTAGCGGGGTGGTCGTCTCCTGGGGGAGACGGCAAGGCTGAGCGGGCAACCCGAAGTCCAAATGACAACAAAGTTCTTTTAAACGCCCGCAGACAGTTTTATTGTAAGCAAGTGGTACAGAAAAACAAAACAAACAAAACAAATCCTATGCCTGTCCGGCTCTAACTAAACATAAGGAATTCCTCCCTAACACAGTGCCGGCCTATTGCCAGTCACTAACAAAACAACAGTACTACTGTACCACAGGAAGACTGCTCCCACAGCTTTTTGGCAGGGAACCTGTTCCCAGGCTGAGAGAGTGGGGTGTCTGCAGCTCCGCCTTTTATGAGGGAGACAAAACCTGAACTTAATCAGGCAGCCCAAGACCCGGACTGCCCAGGTGGAGTGGGCCCACCCTCGGGTATCCCCACTCCAGCAAACCAGCCCTTTAAAAATGAGTTTTACTAAACCCTACATCTAGAATCTAATAGATCTCTGACATGTCCCCTTTCTGGTTTGCTTGCTACCTGGCAGACATAAGGTATCTTGGGCAGATGTACCTTCCTTCTATGACCAGTCCAGACACTCTGTTACAATACATATTCATATACATATATATATTCTTCTAAACACCACTATTGCGCCTACCATGAAAAAGATCATACGACTGAAAATGTTTGGAATATAAAAAAGGTCACTGTATTTATGTAATTTTCAATGAAGAAACATTTACATCTATGAAATCATAAATCATGTATAGACATCTAGTGAGACCACATCTGGAGTACAATATTCAGTTCTGGAGAAATCATGTTCATGTACAAAAAGACTTTGAGAAAAGAGAACGGGTCAAAAGACAGGATTCAATAATGGTGTAAGGTCTGAAGCAAAAAAACAGAAGGAAAGAGTTAAAAAACTTGTGCAGCCTGAAGGAAAGAAAAGGAACGGGGAGATGACTGAAGCCTATGGGCCTTGTCTACACAGCAGTGGTTCCTGGTTAGATTTTCGGCTAATTCAGTATTTAGAATCTGCCGAAAATCTGGCTGTAACCAGTGCCCCATAGACCGCAATAGAAAATCCGAGCTGTTGTCTACACAGCACGGATTTACTTTTGTTGGATTTGCTAAATCGCCAGACTCCGCCGAAATACAGAGCATGTTCTATCTTACGGCGGATCCCCGTACACTTCAAAGTACTCGAAATACAAGAACTGACCGCTTTTGTTGCGCACCAAAAACCATGGTACGGCGATGTTAAAATACAGTTATTAAAGTCAGATTTTCAACGGCATTTTAACATTTAAAGGAATTGTCTCGCTACAAAGATTAGCTTTCACCATGTAGGGAACACTAAATAAAGATGTTTTCCAAATATATTGCGTTGTTCTATCTGATAGCAGAATGTGACGTCATCCCACAGGTCACAGCAGCTTCCAAACTCGGACAGTGAGAGCTTGTTTGTTATCTGATCTTTCAGACAAAAGCCAGTAATTACTGCTGTTTACTTCACTCAGAAGCTTCCCTGGTCCAGACAGCATGAGATGTATCTAATTAGCAGAGGTCTGAATACAGGGAGCTCATATGCTAATTACAGACAGCTTGACCAGGAAGTGACAGAGCAAAGCAGTATTATTTCATTCATGCATCATATGAAACTTTGAGATGAGACAACCCCTTTAAGGTGTAGACATAGCCTTACACTGAAGGGTTCCAAAGAAAGTTTCTTTAACAAGAAACTAAACACAAGAACAATCTGAAATCAGCTGAGGAAATATCAGGAGCAATGTCAGAAAATATTACTGTATGAGTAGTAGATGCTTGGAATAAATGTTCAGCAGATGTGGTTGGAAAGTGAATAGTACGTAACTGTAAACCTGCCTGATGTATCTATCCTAAGATAAAAAAAATGCAAAGGAAATAAGGCAGAGCAGATGGAACATGTGGTGTTTTCATGTTGTCAATCTTCTATGCTTCTTTAAGTCTCTATGCTAATCAGTAACATTTTATAGGAATGCAGGTATAACTTATTACCCTGTCTTGGGAGGTAAAGGCAGTTCTGGGACTACAAATTAAAGCAAACAACATAAAAACTGCCAACCCAGAGGGCTTATAGTCTCCAGAAAGAGAAAGTATTCTACCTAATATTGTGCCATGTGACAGGAAGGCCCCTTGCACATGGAGCTGTGGATATCTCTTTCCCACATTTCTTTGGATTCAAATAGAGAAGAGAAATATTCCCATTTAAATACTAGAAAATATTCCCTATTTCTCTTGTGACGATATTGGACCTTGAGATATGACAGACAAATGGGGAGTACATTTTATAAATACAATGTGCAAGGTGCCTGGGCAGGACCATACAATACCCTAAACTCCTTTAGATGATGCACAATGGAACCTGTTTAGTCGTACCTACAAGATTGCTAGAGTTCTTGCCTACCACCAGAAGTTCTGGTCTGATGATAGATTATGCAACCAGTAGCTTGGGCAATGCTATCGCTGAGACATCCATTCAGTGCTGAAGCTCCTATGCTGATGAGGCTTCAGGCATTGTATGGTTACCTTGGATATAGATACTGCCCAATATAACAGCTAAGCCTCTCGCTGTCAGATGGAAGCTTCAAACAAGAGGCTAGAGTGCCAGGAACATTGGAGATACACTTTGAAGAACAAGTTTATAACCCTTTTCTCATGCAGGCTTCATTATAAAACTTGCTTCCACATTTAGTTAGATAGTGATCATTTTATCCTGCACGTATTTTAAAAGTATCAAAAAATGCCTTGACTCCAGTATTTTAGTAATAACTAAGCTGTATAATGAAGGTTAGAAGTGATGCATCCCAGGACCTAACCATAAAAACTATGTACGTATATATCCTACAACTTCTATCAACGGAACATTTTGTGACGCCTGAAATTTTTCTTTAACAACGTATCTGGTTTGACCCTTTAAATTGGAAAGTCTAGACAATAGAACCTGATTTACAACCAGTATAATTGAATGCACAGTAAATAATCCTGTCTATTATGTGTAATTTTATCAAGTAAAAGTGCTCTCATCCAAATAGTCAGTAAGACAAACAGTGGCCCTTACGGCATCTCAACTTCATTTCTTTTCACCTAGAGAAAGAAGTGAAGAGATTTATATTAAAGTCATAGTTTATCTGTGAATTGGATATATGGGTGCCCTTATTTTCTAAACTCATGTTCACAGGATTGATTTTATGTCAAGGAAATCTGTGGAGATCAGTTTACCAAGCAAAATGTACAAGGAAACCATGTTAACTGTAACAATTTCCAACTGGGATGGCTGGAAACGTCTGGGTATGGCGAAACCTCTGGGCCCACCGCGGGCACAGATGGTAACACTCGCGGTGAGTAGCAGGACTGGATAGCCGGTGCTGGAATGAACACAGGGCACCGCAGGTGTAGCCGTTAAACGTATGGTACAGTCCAGGTGTAGCTGGTGAACGTATGGTACAGTCCAGGATGGTAGCGGACTAGGCATTGTGCCAGGTAACAGCAGGTATTTGGAGACTGGTGAAGCGGCAGAAGTTCAGCAGGTACACTGGTAAACGTGCATGGAAACGTACAGGAGTACAGCAGCAATTCAGCAGCCAAGGGGTCACGCTCTATGTAAGGGGCAAAGCACAACAACGAACTGACTCTGAGCAGAGGTAGGAAGTTCTTTAAGTAGCCAGGGGTCACAGGTCAATGGACTGGACATAGGAACACTGACTCTTTAAATGCTGTGCAGTGCCGCGCGTGTGCTCCTAGAGGGAGCACGTGTGCGCACAGGATGACAGAAAGCTGGAGGTAGCCATGGTGACTGAGATCTGCCAGCAGGAGCGGCTGCAGGACTGGCAGGAGCTGGGACAGGTGAGTAAAAAGAGCCAGGGACACCAGGGGATGCCGCAGGAGACAGGAGACACTGGGACCGCGGCGTGAACCGTGACATTAACGAGGTTTTGCAATTGATTGATCATACCAAAACGATATGCCATAAATGTCAGGTTCGGGTATCATCATTGAGACCTGCACCTATCTCCAGACTGTGTCCCTGAAACTCACCATTTTGAATGGAGAAGTGGATGAGTTGCTGCATTCAAAACTCCCATTGAAATGAATGAAGAGATTTGTGAGACCCTCCTGGAGAAATGTGCACCTGATGACATTGATGGCATATTTTATTAATATGCTGTCAGTATTGGTGATGGAAAAACCTCTTTAATAATTGAGTATAGAGATACGAGGAATCTTGGTACTGAGTTTCCCCAAATCCATTGAGGTGTAGAGCTTGACTTTGGAAACACATCAGGTTCTTTACTCTAACATCTTTATTGTGAAACCTTCACTATGTTAAGTAAGTGACATTCACATTAGTGAGTTTATTCCCTCACAGCATATTTGCAAATTAGTTTAGATACAAGTTCCCATTGTATATAACGGGATGTGGCTTTTGCTATCAAATCCATTTAAAGCCCCAATGTGTGGATGGAACCTATTCGATTATATCATGACGACAAATCAGATGCTTCTGGTAATGAATGTATTTTTTTATTTTTTATTTTTTTACAAGTTTGTTAGAAATCAGATAAGGACTTTTTGAGCAAATATGGATATTGAGGAGGTTTTTTGTCTTGCAATAGACAATTGTAAAGAAATTAGTAATCAGCCAGAACTATTCTGTTCTTATTATATTTACATTTCATATCTCAGGAGTCTTGGATATAGCAAAGATAAGAGACCTTAACTCTAGGGAACTCATGGAAGCCCTGGAGGCCAACAGAGAGACGGATGTCGTAGGCCATTTTTTATTGCTATGGGGCGTTTCAGGGATCCTGTGGAAGCTCCTGGACAAAGCATTTTTTGTATTGTCCATATAACGCTACCATACGTGGCACAGAACACTACCTCCACAATACCCAGATAATAGAGCCATGATGTGCCTAAATAGTAAAACATCAATGTAGTATCCTAATAATACTGACTTACTCTGCCTGAATAACAGTACTTATACAAGCTCACAATCAGGGTTTCCAAACAACTTGTGGTTGCTGTGATACATCCTGAAAATGTTCTCCCCTATAAGAGCGAGGTCAAATGCATGTTTTTTTCCTTTTGCCTTCTCTATAATTTAACCCTATTCCATATGTACACGACATCAGGCTAGGACCTCGCTTACAAAAATAAATATCTCTCTGATTTGGCAAAATGACATTATGATAAGTCAATGAAGAGTTTCCAGAAACAAGCAATGAGTGAGCTGATCTTGTAGATCCATTTATGTGGTTATGCCTTGATGTTATACGGATAGTGTGAGTGACGTCTGTGAGAAAAGTTAAAAATATTAGGAAAATACATTTTTCATGTAACAGTTAAAAGACTATGAATATTTTTATGAAGAGTGATTGTTTCATTGCAACAGTAATAATGAGTCTTAAAAAGGAACAGGAACATATGTCAAGGTTTTATAAGAGAGAATTTATGATGTTAACAGTCAAGTACTTTTGTGGGAAAGCTGGGAACATTATTTGGATAAAGGACATTCCTCAACTGTGTAGACTATGTTAATAATGGTGGGAAACAATGATAGGTTTTAATGAACTGAAATTAGCTGTTTTATTATACTTCCCTATACTTTCCCTACAAATCTTTTTTTCTTTGTATTATAGTGTATAATAAACCAATATGAAAATAAATCATATATTATCACGTTTTTTTAAATATTTATTCTAGCCAGTGAGTGCTTACAATCCCCTGACACAGAAATCACTTTTCAGCTTATGCTGAAGGCAGCAGTACAAAGCAAGAATGCATTCATGTAATATAACTCAACCAAGGTAGATGTATCTGGCAAGGATACCCTGTAGGAGTAACGGGGTAGCAGGAAAACAAATCAGCTTAAATGAGCTGATGAGGACACCACTGGCTTGGTGGTTGCAGCAGGGCACTTAAAGCTTGAAGGTCTATAAAGGTACAGTTCTGAAGCAGTAAGACGAACAGATCAAAAGACTGTTGGTTTCAGTTGTAGCTCCCTTCCTTTATCATAGTTTTTATGTCCCACACAGTCTCGGTACCATTACTCATCGTCAGATATTCCTTCTCACCATTTCTGGTTATGATACAGCTACCTCTTACGTCTTTAGCAGTGTTGATCTTCCCCAGGATTTTCTGTGTTCTTCGGCTGCTCCAGGCATCATTTTCTGTGGCACATGGCACTCTTTACACATAAGCGGCACAGCCGGGGTCTCCTCACTATCCATCTAATTTACAACACAGCAAGTTGGTAACCCGTTTGTTTAATTAGCAGTGTCACCACTCTTACATATGAGGAAATCTCATACAGCAGCTTCCACGTTAACGTCACGAGTCAGTCTATACCAACTACCAGCAACCTGCTGTCCAGGGGCAGAAACTTTCCACCACCATGTTCCCCAACTGCAGAGTGCAAACTGCCAACTCGTGCAAATAGGAATAGCTTTTTTTTTTTATCAACTGTATTTTTATTGAAAAGTTTTTCACAATCCAAGAATACATGAATTAGCCAGGACTACAATTCAAAAAGTTAAATGAGAAGCATCGTATACAAAGGAAACATCATATTGCTTAGTTAACTTTGTTTTGAACTATTATCTAATAAAGTCAAGTTCTGATTTGAAATAATCAGGTCTGGAAAGTGTATCACTGCCATCTCAAAGAGATCAGAATGGTTACAACTGATATCGCCATTAGTGCACAGTATTACACTTTCCCTGAATATTAAAACTTCAACACAATTAGACTCTGACACAAGACATAGATGGGAGGGAGAAGGAGGGGGTTTGTCATGTGCACATTACCAGCACGCGATGTGAAGTCCACTATAAGGGACATGGCGTTTTTTAAATACGTTTTCGGGTATGTTTTACGTACCAAAAAACGGACCCAAAACATATTCAACAATGTTCAGTGTGATTTTACATTGAAAGCAATGTAAAGCATGTATCGGCGTTCAGACGATACGCATTTTACATACAGTATGTCTTTGTGATGCGTAACAACTTCTATTAAGACCACTATATTTATACTTTTCTTAGCAACCACCACAACAGTCTGTACATGGGGAACCCCCTTCAGTTAGTATATAGTAAATGCATCAGACTGCACAGAATTCCAACAGTCATTACTGGTGACTACTGCCATAAGTATGGGCACAAAAAAACAGGAAACATTCCCTTGTCTTAATTGTCAGAATTGCTCCTTGATTATTAAAGGGAGTAGTATTAATCATCCAACACAAGACAGTAGTCATGTTATTTATTTGTCGAAATGCCCATATACCATATGTAGGACAAACAAGTCGCCCAGTAGAAGTGAGGTTAAACGAACACCATTCTACCATTAGGTTCTATGTAAAGAGGAATATAGAACAAAAAGTGGCTAATAACAGTGATGAGGTGGATAATACAGCCATTGAGGTTAAAAAGAAGAAACTGTTTGGAGAGAATTCTGTAGCAAGACATTTTACAGAAAAACACCATAATGTAGCTGCGGCTGTGCATTTTAAAAAGGTAGAATGTTTTGATATGTCTCAGATCAAAGTGAAATTATTACAAAGAGAAGCGTTTTGGATAATGTTTCTTGAGGCTAAGTTCCCTAAAGTGTTAAATGAATAGCTTAACATAAAGGTGTTTTTAATGCACGCTGTACTATGTCTATGCTATAAAAGGAATTAGTCTATTGCAACACACATGCTTGAGAAAGAGGAGAGGAACCCTCGAAATGTCGCAGCAGGTGTGCGACTCAGCAGGTATCCAGTCTTCTTCTCACTATCCGCTCTGGGATCAGAAGGATTGGATCCAAAGAGACTGAACGCAGTTTGGCATGAGTATCCCACTATTTTACTATTTGTGACGAAATGTCTTTGTGAAGTGCTTATTTTCAAGAGAAATAAAGTTGGCATGAAAAATTGCAACTTATTGTGAATGTTGGAATTCTATGCATTTGTGATGCGTAAAACTAATCTGATCACAGAATTGACACATCAATTTTTAATCCTTTTTATGCATCGACACTTTTTTTAAAAACTAAGGTAGTTTGCTGCCACGTACCAAAAATTTTGGGTATGTCTTTTGACACGTTTCATGCACTACGTTTTTCGGATCGAAAAGCGTATTGGAAAACACAGTGTGAACATACTCTAGAGGGATTGATTTATTTTCATTCGATATTGTTTGCAGTCACCTTCCGCTCAGGTGGCCAATTCAGTATAAATCACGCCCTAACATATTTCAAGTTCCCCAAAAATATGCGCTGCTACCACCCTCCGAGAAGAAATCAGTATTACGGGGGGAAAGGTCCCCAAAACACCGTTTACTGACCTTTGCGGGGTTTAAGGTCTAAACTCCCCTAACCCCAGATTAAACAATAAAAAACCTGCTGTCCGGGGTAAAAGGCCTTAAATAAAATAGGATAGGTTTCCGAGCTTTCAAGGGCCAAAACTTTTTAAAAGTTTTCAGCTTTAATAAAAAAAAGGGTACGTGCTTACTAAAAATTAAAAATAATAAAGAATAATAAGGTGAAACATACTAGCAATCTTCATAAAATAAAAAGGGAAAATTGCAGAAAAACCTAAACAAATTTTGATTATCTTCTGCCTGGGCAAAAAAGGGAAATTGGAAAACAGTCAGTTGATGGCTGACCCAAAAAGTTGAGCTTTTTCCCCGTTAGGAAACATTTTTAAAACAATGAACAATCGATTCCAGTTTCAGAGCTGTCATCAGCACATAAGGGTAATTTGTTGTCCTTAACTTTCTGATTAGGTGATGAAGGGGCAGCTACAAGAATACCTAATTTTATGTGTCCCTTGACCTATTTTGATGTAGTTTAGAGGGATGATATGGTTGGATGAAGAGACCCTCATCTGCCATTTTCTGAAGTAGATTAAACTCAAAAGTCACAGTTTTGAGATAACCTATCACCCCTGCCCTCAGTAAACGGAAGGCCAAGAGTGGTTTATGACCAGAAATAATAAGGCTTGAATAAGCCAGCTTGTAGCAAAATAACATATTTTATCTGTGGAAAGAGGGGGTATACCTAAAAAAATACATATCACTGGGATATACTATACATAACACACTTGTCTTTCATTCCTGAAAACGTGGAATCTGTCTGCTTAAAAAGTGTGGTCTTTAACCTCTTAACGACACTGGCTGTAAACTTACGTCCTAGTGTTACTAAGTTGTTATGTCCCGGGACTGCTCCACTGTCCCACTACACAGGCAGTGGGTGCCGGCTGCTAATTACAGCTGACACCTGCTGGTAACAGCTGGCTACATTCTGTGCTTTTTAATCCCTTAGATGCCATGGCGATCGTGGCCGCAGTGTCTAAATGATTGAGAAATGGTGCCGTACACCATTTTTCACTCCGGGGCCTCGCAGTGAGATCGCTGGGCCCTGATCAGTTTACATGGCGGCTGGAAGTTGTGAAGGTTCCTTTGGCCAGTTTTTCGTTTTTCTACTTTCCACCCGGAGTATTAAGACCGCCATCTTTGTACACCCTTTAGTAAAAGGATGAAAACATGATCGCACCCACTAGTAGTTAAGCACCCTAGGGGACTCAAAGTACAAAAAAAAGCTTAAAAGTGTAAAGAAATAAAATAAAAATAAAAGTCAAATCAACCCCCTTTTGCCATTTTACAAGTAAAAATAAGTAAATTATAAAAAAGTTACACAATTGGTATAGCCACGTCTGACAAAGTCCAATCTATTCAAATATAATTTATCCTTTATGCTGAACACCATAAAAAAAAACAAAAAAAACAAGCACCAACATTGTGGTTTTTAGGTCATTTCACGTCTCCTAAAAATTGGATTCAAAGTTATCACAAAACTCGCATGTGTTATAAAATGGTACCAATAAAAAGTAAACTCCCCAAAAAAAGTACGCTCACTCAGGTCTATAGGTGGAAGTGCAAAAAAGTTATTGGTCAGCAAACGTGGCACTGCAGCACAAATTTCAAAAACAGAGAATGTTTGTATTTTTTTTTTTTTACAGTACTAAAAGATAATGCAAACCCTACATATTTGGGTATTGCCGAATACAGAAAACACATAATTTATACCGGAAAGTTAAAGGAAAAAAAAACTGCAAACACGGCGCAGGTACAGTTTTTCACATTTTGTCCCACTTAGAATCTTTTTGCGGTTTTCTAATATATTCTTTGGTATGGTAAATGACACCATTTGAAAGTACATCTTGTCCCACAAAATAAAAGCCCTCATATGTCTATATAGATGGAAAAATAAAAAAGTGATGGCTCTTGGAGGGTGAGGAGGAAAAAACAAAGGGCGACATGTATGATCGGGCTTTTCGTCTGTTTTCAGACGTATAATGCACCTCACTGTGCCGGCTCCACTGTCGGACGCAGGAAAGCGCTGTTAGGCACAAGCTTCGCCACTTTCGTATGCGCCTAACATAAAGGGGCGTTCTGTGGGCGTTCTGGGGCGGGATGCACCACACTAGATTTCTCCGACGCATGTATGAATGTGGGTCGGCAAAATGAGGCGCATTACAGCTCCAACATGCAGACCAATTTCAATGTGGTCTGTCTGTCGGAGGCGTCAAAGTTTGCCCCACATGTATGAGCGCACTTCGGTGCCGACATACATCAGGTGCAGTTTTCACAGAAAAAAAACGTGAAAACAGGCGCTTCGACGCGCCAATCTTCATACATGTCCCCCAAAGTGGCAACCCAAAACAACGTTCTGCCCTTAAGGGGTTAAATATTATGTGTAATGGCATATGAATCCCATAGTGCCCAGATGATACCAGAGTATCACTCAAAAGAGATGGAAGATATTCCAGCATCTTGGAGATCTGCAGCAGGTGGGAAGGGTTGATTTTTCCAGCTTCAAGCTATTAAACACGTAGCTAATGTAAAAGCGTATGAAAAGAGTTTGGATGCTTTCCGGCTCATCTTACATGGCAGGACATTGAGGAGATAGGTCAGAGGATTCAATGTCATCTGTGTGCCCAGCACTTTATTGAGCAGTACTGTAACTTCCTCCCAAAAGGTTTTCATCTTGGAAAAGTCTCAAAACAGATGTGTCAAAGTTCCCTCCTCCAGAGCGCCTCTCCAGCACATGTCTGTTATTTGTGGATTAAATGAGTGTAGAAGAGACAGGATATGATAGGAGAACTTCAACAGCTTAAGTTGATTCTCTTTGTAAGTGAAAGAAGAAGAAAATTTGAATGCACGTCTCCAAGTAACTTGCCACATCACTGGAGAAAGAGGGATACCCAGATGTTACTTCCACTTATGCATGTAAGAATGGTACTGGGTTGTATACGATCCTGGGTTCATTAAACTCCTATATATTGTGGTTATTGACCTCTTGGTAGAAGGGTCTCCCCTACAAAATGTTTCAAATCTAGTAGGAAGTTACTCTAGTTGACAACGTTCTTTTCAAGAAACGGGACAAGAATGTAATTCTACCGCTGTACAATGCATTGGTGCTTCCTCACTTAGAATATGCTGTTCAGTTCTGGACCCCAGTTATAGAAGAGATGTAATGGAGCTAGAGAGAGTACAAAGACGAGCAACCAAACTAATAAGGGGAATGACGCACCTTAGTTATGAGGAGAGGTTAGTAGAATTGAACTTTTTTAGTCTTGAGAAAAGACGGCTTCGGGGGGACATGATTAATTTATATAAATATAAATGGTCCCTACAAAAAGTATGGGGAAAAAATTATTTCAAGTGAAGCCCCCCTCAAAAGACAAGGGGACATTCCCTTCGACTAGAGAAAAAAGGGTTCAATCTCCAGAGGAGAAGAGCGTTCTTCACTGTAAGAACTGTGAATCTGTGGAATAGCTGCCTGAGGAGCTGGTCACAGCAGGAACTGTAGAGAGTTTCAAGAAAGGCTTAGATACCTACCTGGAACTAAAGAATATTAATACGTACGTAGCTGTGTAGGGTTCTGGATCCTGGCTGGTGGAGGCTCTGGGATCAGAGATATGATCTCCACTGGAGCGGATTGGTTCTTGCCTTGTGGGTTTCAGGGCATTAACCAGTGGCGAGGCTGGGCTTAAAGCCCTTGTCTCTCTCCCTCACCCGCATTTTCCCCACCCTGGGTTGAACTTGAACTTCTTTCAACCGTACTAACTATGTAACTATGTAAACGGCAAATTTGTACACATTAATAATAACAGTTGGCTGGTATATCATAGTTCTCACACAATAAATGAAGGGGAAGGAACCTATGAGTCTCGTGGTTCACAACAAGCGTTTATCAAATCATGGCTTCATGTGCAGACTTTGAACACCGTCTGTTAGAAGTGATTGAAACAAAAATGGTGTCATTGGTTAAAACTGAACATTCCCCAAATTTTCTGGACAGTTTTTCCATATTTGCCATGTCAAAGCCATAGTACCTAGGAGTGGAAAATCTAGTTTAACAATAGAAGGGAATTAGGGTGTATCAGGGCAAACAATTGCTTCTCTATCTCCATCTATGTAGTGTAAGTGAAGAGGGCAGTCCAAGCTGGGATTCTCCAGAGTCGCCCAATAATGCTTAAAGGGGTTGTCTCACTATAAGTATTGCTTTATATGTTAAAGATCTTGCAAAAACAAGTTAACTTGTTAACAGTATATATGTCCATTAACAGTTTCCTACCTCTTCTTAGATATCCCCTCTTGTATGGGCTGCATCAGCTCCTCAGGTCGCTATGGCTACAGACCTGTTTGATCTGTCATGATAGGCTGTCATCACTGGTTGCTATAGCTACAGACCTGGCTTCTACTGCAACCTAGTGGAAGCCAGTAAACACACCCCTGAATTTAAAATGAAACCAAGAAAACAGGACAAATAAATGTAGTGAGACAGCCCCTTTAAAAATGTCTGGTGCCGATAATCCTTCCATGGCTTTACTGGCCATCACCACCGATTTAGGCATTTTGGCTGACCTGTATGAATGGTGCTGCGCCAGTTATCTGGTGTGAAAAAGCTGTAGTAGACCGCTACTATAGATCTATGAACAGTCGCACTCCATACTTGGCTTGTGCTGTGCCACGGTCGTTAGAGGCTCTCCAGTGTCTCCTCGCAGTACTGTGTCCATAGTTTGCTCATTGTCCAAGTCCGCTCCACTGCCTGAAGGCCGGGTGAGTTAGCTCCAAGCCAGTATGCCCATGTTCAGGGGAAATTGCCGGTCACTGCCCAGTGATGTAGGGGGCTCTGACCTCTGTCTCATAAGGCTTGCAGAGCAGTCACTATCGAGTATGAGCGAGATCATTGTGCTGCAAGGTTAGAACTGTGCTGCTAGGGGAGGATTTTGAGATTCTCGGTTCACAGAATTTGATCAAAAGATGTTTAAGCTGCCCACGACTTTCAACGTGATCTCAAATAGGGCAGTCCTACACTATTCTTTTACCTCTCAATAGAGCCTACAGGCCTCTCACTGGGTCAACTGACCTCCTTTATCCAGAGAGAAAAAAAATAAATAAAAAAACCCAACCTGCAAGCTGCACCTCTTATGACAGCTTGTAAGAGTGGGCAGGTGCAGAAAATCAAAATGGAGGGACCCTTTCCTCCCCATATAGGTTAAAATCAATATATACCAAATATAACGTATGGTTCTGCACAAAAAACACTTCTGAAAAAACGTAGGCGAACCTGGGTGCCACTGGCAGGGCTGCGGCACACAATATATATATATATATATATTACATGTACACACGCACACCACTGCCAGCAGCACACTACTGCAAAAAGGGCAATACATTACGTGGAAATCCCTAAAGAAGCATTTATGCTACTATCATACTTGAAAAAACTTTGAGATTCTCGGTTCACATAATTTGATCAAAAGATGTTTAAGCTGCCCACGACTTTCAACGTGATCTCAAATAGGGCAGTCCTACACCATTCTTTTACCTCTCAATAGAGCCTACAGGCCTCTCATTGGGTCAACCGACCTCCTTTATCCAGAGAGAAAAAAATATATAAAAAAACCCAACCTGCAAGCTGCACCTCTTATGACAGCTTGTAAGAGGATGGCGCTCATCCCATGACTGCTCAGTGCCGATATCTGGTTGTGCAGGGCTGCCAACAAAGTAATCGGTAATTGACCTGCCGGTAACCAGAAGACTCTCTTATGTGCGGGAGGGGTATGACGCTGCCTTCTGTCGCTTGGTTGCCAGAGTAGTGGTATTTCTGCACAACTTCTATAACTAAAGACTAGTGGACAGTTAGAAGAGTATGGCTATTTTGAAAGCAAGCATATGGATTTATGCCAGCTCAGTTTAGATGAATGGGACAGTTGCAGACATTTCTGGAACCAATCTATCTTATGTTAATTGAACTAAATGAGACTGTCTCTTAACTTTAGAATGCACTCTTCAATGTTTCAGTACTTTTTGCACAACTTGCTGATCTCTAACAAGGAGCAAATAGCAAGGAGCAAATGGCAAAATTCCCAATAGGTGTTTGATTCCTGAATCACCCAATACATTTAGGGAATCTATTTGAATTGGGATTTAAACAGTCCTCCTCATCATGCTTTTTACATTTTGACATCATGAGACCGCGACAACACCTTTCAATTGATCTACAGTACTTCGGCATTGCGAGGCTTCCAGCAGGATGCTTTCAAATAGGAGTGGCCACTGAGTTTAGAGTGTCACAATGTCATCAGCAGGTTGCAACAGAGAGACTGGAAGTATGACAGAAAGGCAAAGAAGTAGACATCTTTTGGGAACATCACACACTGATGACTGGTTCTTTGTAACCAGTGCCCTGCAGAACCTGATGATGAATACCACATCACTTCAGGCACGTTTAAGGGAGGTGAGAGGCAACCAAGTGTCATGTCAGACCATTCGTAACAACCTGACCACACCACTAAGCACAGGCATCATCATCTTGCAGGAGCCAGGGAACATCTACTCTAGACGAGGGACCAGTGATCCTCAGTGCTGTTGAGTGATGGAAGCTGATTCACTCTGAGCAGAAATGTCTAGGAAAGCGCTATGCATCAGCCAGGTCAGGTGCCCCTGCTGGTCATGTGGCACATAGACCATGCTGATGTAAACAGTAATGAATGGTCCAATGTGACACTTGGTTGCCTCTCATTTCCCTTAAACGTGCCGAGAGTTGTGTGCTATTCATCATCCGGTTTCACAGGGCATTGTTTACAATGAAGCGGTCATCAGTGTGTGATGGAGCCAAAGGACATCCAATTATTTGCCTTTATGTGACTCTTCCCATCTCTCTGTTTCAATCTGCTGATGACATTCTGTGACACTTTATGCTCAGTGGCCACTTCTATCTGAGAGGATCCTGCTTGAAGCCTTGCAATGGTGAGTTACCGTTGATCAATTGTAAGATGTTATCTTGGTCTCCTGATGTCAAAATGTGAATAGCACATTGGACTGCTTAAATCTCAATTCAAATTGATCCTTCAATCGCCCAATAAAAAGGGATCAAACACCTGTTGGAAATTCTGTTATTAACCTCCTTCAGAGTTATGCAAAAAGTACTGAAACATTGAACAGTTGGACATGTGCATTCTAAAGTTAAGAGACTGTCTCATTTAGTTTATTTAAAAAAAATTCAAGAAATTTTATTTCATCCTAAAATTTCAACCAAAAGCAAAATATCCCTAACTTTTTGTGAGTAGTGTATGTCAGCTGAGCCATAGCATTTAAACTGGTCAGTTATTGACTATTATAGTTACAATTGCTAAAATTACCTTTACTTTCACTAATTCCTGTGGCTTACTTATTGGACAGGTGATAAATATGTTGCAGGAGACATCCGGGGCCCCCAGTAAAGACAACAAGGAGTCCAAGGTCCCAGACAGAGAACTAGTCACACTTTTGCAGCTGCTTTACAGAGAAATTATTTAGAATGTTGGAAGCAGCTGAAAGCTCACATTTGGTTTATTCCTAAACACTCTTTATTTGGAACATCAAAAAAGATGGTTGTCAGCACTTCAATATTTGTTCTGGTTCCATTCACTTCTGTGGCCAAGACTGAGACCTTTTTCACATGTACTGTCTAGTTGACAGGTTTCAGAAGTTTTAAAAAAAAAGTCTAAAAAAATGTCACCAAATGCTGAATGAATAAAACATCTAGAACAATCAACTAAGATAAATCTAATAATAATGGTGGCCATACACCTTACATAGCAGTAAGCCAAATGCTAAGGATTCCAATCTCCTTTTCATTTACTTGTAAGCAACAGAAGGAAAATCACAGGCAGCCCAAACATTATATAGTCATATTCCCCACCTCTTTATATAGGCCATGCCCCAAAATACCCTCATCTAAATGCAAATAAAGACATTGCTAAATTTGGCTGACAGCTATTCTTCCCAACCCTTCATACACATGCAAGCTTTGCCAATGTTAATTCAAGGTGTTGTGCGACCAAACACAATGATAACACAACAAAATATCAGCAGCCCTCTACAAAGACAACCAAAGTGAACATAGGAACTATTTCAAAATACATTTCTGCTACTTTTTGAATACATTAAAGTTTGAGGGTCTTAGCGCACATGTTTTGATCAAAATTGTGGGAGCCCATCCACCAATGACAAGGTGACCTCAGTTCAGATGGGAACCTACTGTGACATTTTACCTCACTTGGTGTCTGTTCAGACATCCATATTTTCCGGGAGAGAAGGTCCCAACTACATTCTGCTCTAATTAAAAACAGTCTGGAAGGAGTGCACAAACGAAATGGAGGCTGTCAGTCCCCCATGCAAGCAATGCAGAAAATAAAAATAATCAGCCAATTTAAAACACTTTAAAGAAATTAGTGTAGGTGCATGCTGGTGTGGCAGCAAAGCAATGCAAACACAACTTAAACCAAATGCCAAAAGACACTGATGACATATCGATAGGATATTCCATCAATGTGTGATAGCTGTAGGTTCAACCTCTCCAACGGGTACCTATCACACATTGATGGCATATTCTAATCATGATTGATCAGAAACACCCTTTACATTTGTATGGGCTCCTACAAATACAGTTAAACTTTGGTACTCAACCACTTTAAAACGTATCAGATTTGGTATTCAACAAATTCTGATGAGAAAATTAGTCTTGGATTGCTTGGTACTCGATGTGTTCACTAGAACTTGTTGGTAGTCCTGGAAGCATATGCCGCTCCAGCTGTGTTAGTATGTTAGTGCAGAGTCCTACTCACCATTGTTGTATAGGCAGTATTGTAACTTTGCGAGTGTTGAAGATCATTCAAGGGCTTGTACATTCAGCTCAGGAATAAGCAGCTCAAGCACTTCTTTGGCTATGTCCACACGATGAGTATTTCAAATCTGAATCCATGTGGATTCTGTCTTGAAATACTCATCTAAAATTGAAAGTAAACCATTCCCATTGACCTCAATAGAAAACATGCTTTGTAGTTTATATTTTCGGCGGTTAGTTTTTCGACAGAAAAAAAAACTTATAACACATTCATTCTTTGGTCATATTTCACGTAGAAAATGCATGGAAATTTACATTTGATGTCAATGGGTATAGGTATAGACCTTGTATAAAACGCGCCCAAAACAATTATATGTGGTTTTTAATTGAGATCTGTGCCCAACACCACATAGAAATGAATGGGACTTGTTTCTAACTTTAAACACGAGTTAAAAAAGCAACCCTAAACCCACATGCAATAGCAAACACAGACTCTGACAAGTAAACTTTACTCGACGAGTGGACGTACCCTTTGAGTGGCAGTTCTCATCCTGTGTCATGTTTAACAGTTGACAGAATTGTATCTTCAAGATCTGGTCCATGTAACATCATTTACCTCTATGTATTGTTAATATGCATTTAGTAAAATACAACTCCATTAAAGCATGTAATGCCTTGTGGATTTTATGGGGGTTTGGAATGAATGATTTTAATTTACATCATTCTTTATAGGAAACATTTATTTGGTGCTCAACCTGTCATCTGGAACAAAACCAACGACGAGTGCCAAGCTACCACTGTAGAGGTAGATAATCACATCGTTCTTCTACCAGTTCTTGTGAAGGAGAGGTCCTTAGTTTATTACCAATAGTATTAATCCAGTAAAGCACTGTCATAGACAAATTCTTCATATAATTTACTTTATGTTAGTGGTCATGGTTTATTATACCGACCTGTTACAGTTGCTCAGTACACCGTGAGAAAGACAAATAGGATATCTCAATCCACATTGAACAAGTTACTTGGATTGCCCGCACATGAATCATGTATGACAAAAAAATCTTTATTAATATTATTAAAATAATAATAAAAAAATGTTTGCACAATCTTTCTTCATATTATACCCACCTGTCAATGCTATATAATCTTGCAGTACTTTTCTGTGCTAGCATTATAAGTGATGTAACCAGCCTAATAACAGTCCTTTGAGCATAGTCAAATACCTACAAAACTCTATATTTGGCAGGTAAAATGCAAAGAATATGTTTCTGTTTTACCTTTATAATCTGAGCCATCAGTGGAGTAACAATGAGGCTGTTGTCATACTCATAGCATTTTTAGGAGAAACACTGCATTTATTGTGGTGTTTTTTTCTGGTGTTATTTCTTTAAACACAATAGGTATTTCTTTAAAGTTAATACGCATTTGTTCTCACTTTTAGCATCTTTTTTAAAATCCATTTTTTTTAAAACTAGTATGCACTAGGTATGGCGTTTTTTCTGATATTCTTCAATAGGATGCTCTAAAAAATACCCTGTAAAAACACATCACAAAAACACACAAACTGCTTTCAAATCATGACATTTTTTGCAAGTTAAAAAAAAAATGCCACCAAAAATGTGCGTCAAGGAGGCCAGAGAGTTGCAGTGGAGACATTTGCAACTGGGTTTATATGCCTGGATGAGCGCACAGGTCATAAAATCACATAGGGGAGCATTAGCATAACAGAGGTGTGATGGCTTATGTTGCTATGTACAGTTGTTATGTAAATGTCATTAAAGGGGTTTTGCTGCTAAGTCATTTCATATCTGCTTTTTCCAGCTTTAGCTTTGTGTGCTCAAAAGGGGGTGTGTATGATTTGTTTGAATTGCATATCACAAGACCTAGTAGGCTGACATCACCAGGTCTTTCCACACAATGTGCTCACTCTAGTTAAACAAAGGTCTGTTTATGTTAACATAGGTGTCTTAGGTTCAAATCCCAGGGCCATATTTACAGCTCAATGGCTGGACTAGACTGAACTCAGTAGCAGGCAACTCCGACCCATATGCTACCTAGGAAAAATGAACAGGTGCAGCTAGTTGCTGAGCAGCAACTCACACGCCCCACTGCTAGGGGAATAATTAGATGAGAAAAAACTGCACATTAACTTAATACCTGTTCACACTAGCATGCAGAAAAGCCACAGTATAATGCATGGGGAGATTGCACAAATGCAAAAATACCACTAAAACAACCACTTAGTTAATTTCAATATTCAGTTGTCTGTTTGTGCTATACTCTGTTGTCACTTGTATAGATATATATTTTTTTCTCACTTCTGTAAAGAACAAATGTCTCTGGCATGTAAATATTAATATGTCTTTTAAAGCATAGTACTAATCTAGTACTTCTATTCAATTCACAATATGAAGCACTAGAATTAAACAATCCTGCTACTAGATTACATTAGTACATACCTCAGCTTCCAGCGTAATAACAATACAGATGAATGGGATAAGAAATAAGAAGGTAGGAGGTGCTGTGGGTCAGTACTGAGGAGCAGAGCTTGTCCTATTTTTTTGTAATCTTCACTGACACAAACCTTTTAACTGCACCGAGGACAAAGCATAATTAAATTAAATAGTGGTAAGGAGTGACCACGCTGCAGCAGGTTTCTTTATTCCTTCAGTTTATGCTGAAAAGTAAGAGAGGGATGAAGTGATGAATGGGAATCATTTTCTACACTGGTCGAGTATAGCTAGCTTCAAAAACTCAACTTCAGAGTTGAATGCGTCCAGGGGTTGCTCATTGGACTATCACTATAGATCTCTTTTTTGAGATATAAATCTTAGTTTAAGCTACATAGGTAATGGAGGAAGATGAAGCATTTTAGAAAAATTCTAGGTACCGTGATACTTAAACGTTTATAAACCCTTCAGACGTTTCTATATTTCTACATAGACTGTGGAGATGAAAATTAAGATGACTATAAATCCTCCAGCTGCATAATGAAGGCACCATAACAGATTTCCTGCCAATTAACAACCATTTATTAGCAACCTCTTTGCTTTGCTGGACATGGGCCAGTCACAGCTTCAATTTCTTTGACTTGAATAAAACATCCTCATATAAAGCCGTAACACTCCGAAGATGCATGTGAAGCTCAATGCCGGCCGCCAGACTCCCAGCAGCCAAGTCCACCTTTAGCTCCTCTTCTTTAGCTTCTCAACTCCATATACCGGCAGCTGTCACTTAATTTAAGAAACCAGAACAAGAACAGATAGAAAATAACATGAGGAAAAGACAAAGTATCTCAAAAAGCACTTATAAACAGAGGTGGGATGAGGAAAATTCTTCCCAAAAAAGACACCCGGCAAAGGGGGGTAGGGTTTTAGACAGCAGCATAGTACCGATTTTTCATGCCCTCCCCAAAATTCATAGAGGGGTTCGCTCCTCCATTTTGGGCCCATATTTTTGTGGGTAGGCTCAATTTTTTAACACATTGGTGTATATTCAGATTAACATCTTTAACCTTTTGTTTTCTGTTCTCCTAATTATGTTCAAGATTCTCGTGAGTTTTTAAAAAGTTTTGGACAAAATCATCTGGCAGCCCCATTTTTCTTAGATTTCTTGTGATATAGTTTCACTTTATATGACTATCCCACATGATAGAGCATTGATTGCCCTCATACATCAGTTGAATAAGTATACCAAGTACAGTTCTTCACTCAAGGAATATAAAATTATGGTTACAGATTTTCTTTTACACCGTAATTAATTTCAATAAATAAAAATCTACAGGTTCAAGGTTGCCACATGGGCTTTTGCTTCTTCACTTCTCTGGCTAAAATTGATGCTGCCAGGTAGGAGGAGAGGTATTTTGTTGACAATGTTTTTGTGCCTGACATCTTCTGGTACAGGAGAAACATTGATGATACCCTGCTGGCGTGGCAGGGTCCTGTTTCTTCCATGCCAGAATTTGTCAGACACATTAACCAGAATTCGGATAATCTGTCTTTCACTTTCCAGATGCACCCTACTAAAATGTCATGTTTGGACTTGTTTCTTCACGGTAATGTTCAGACAGGTAAGATTGAAACTGTTTCTTTTAGGAAGCTGATTTCAGGCAATTCTATCCTTTATGCCAATATTTGCCATCCTCAACATGTTGTTTCTAATGCCCAAAGGAGAATTCAAACAGGGCGAAGCCCCAATTGCATTTTTTTTGAGGGTTAAAGAGCGTTAGAAAAGGGCCCTTTTATTGTAGATTTAGACTTAAAAAAAAACAAAATGGGGGTACTTCAGCAAGCAGTGGACATTGTGAAAGGGAAAACTACACCGGATTTACTTCATGGCCCTAGGACCTCCAAACAAAAAACTGTGGACAATTCAATACATTTTGTGACAATACAGTGAACAATACACAATATTTGGGTATAAAATTTTAAAAAAACTTAACTGTTGTCCCTTGTTCTATCTATTCTTAGGAATGTGTTGCAGGATGGGTTAAATCATTTCCCAAACCTCATACTTGGGAAATAATTCACCCCAAAAGTACAAGACCATATATCGGTTGGTTGTTGTGTTCAAGTAGTTATAAATGTGGAAGATATCGCTGTATATTGTATCAGTATATGAATAAAACTACACATTTTTCCTTGGTAGTGACACACAGAAACTACAAAATATTGAGTTAAGTTAATTGCCAGAGCAATTGTATTGGCTGCACTTCTCGTTGTGTCCAGCACAGAATTCAAGAGCGTATATGTGATGCTACGCATCTAAGCATGCATCATAGATCCGGCACTTCCAAGCACTTCAGGGATATTCATTCTGGAGATTTGTCTAGTTTTAAATGTCACGAAAAATCTAAAATATACGTATGGGGTGGTGTTTTGGAAGGAATGCCTCACTGATCGTGGGGCCATTTTGGATCCCCTCCTTTTAGATACTAGTATCCTTAAGGTCTCATTTTTTAAGTCAGTTTCTCATAATATATTTATATATTATATATATATATATATATATATATATATTATATATATATATATATATATTTTACACAACAGTACTCAAAAAAAGTGAGTACCCTCTCACATTTTTGTAATTTTATATTAAAAATTTTTTCAGGGGGAAAACACTGAAGATAGGACAATTTTTATACAAAGAAAGCATAAGTGACAGCTTTTATAACTGTGTAAATTTGGTTGCCTTTAAAATAACTCAACACACACCATCAATTCTAAATGCACAACAAAAGGGGGGTAATCCCTATGAAATGGAGGGAATTTTGGGGGCCAATTTGCCTTTTTTTTCTCCCTTGTCGTGTGACTTGTTTTTGCCTTTTAAAAGGGCTTCATTAAATTTTAATAGCCACAAATTTAAAAATCCTTTTTTTTCTTTTTAATCAATGCAAAATATATTCCAAAAATAGCACAATAGACATATCTTTAAAAATATAAATAGGTAACCGTTACAGGGTAAAGTGCAAAGTCCAACCTTTCAGTCCATGCGACTTATTCACAGCTGGGACCTTTCTTCCTCTGAGTGTGTACCCCACACCCCGTGCTCGTCCGTGCAGACGAGCACGGAGGAGATGGAGGCTACACACTCAGAGGAACGACAGGTCCCAGCCTGTGAATAAGACTGCATGGACTGAAAGGTTGGACTTTGCACTTTACCCTGTAACGGTTACCGATTTATATTTTTAAAGATATGTCTATTGTGCTATAATGGAATATATTTTGCATTGATTAAAAAGAAAGAAAAGGATTATAATATTGTGGCTATTGAATATATATGAAGACTGAGTATATTGGGATTGGGGAATCCTATAAATCTAGCCACGAAGAGGTAACCGGGGATATATCACTACTAATAGAGTGAGACGAATGTTATGAAGTTTTAGCCTTACAAGGTCTCAGGTGTGAATGGGGAGCAGGTATATTCAATTTGGTATCATTGCTCTCACACTGTCTCATACCGGTCACAGGAAGCTTAACATGGCACCTCATGGCAAAGAACTGTCTGAGGATCTGAAAAAAAAGAATCGTTGCTCTACATAAAGATGATCTAGGCTATAATAAGATTTCCAGCACCCTAAAACTGAGCTGCAGCATGGTGGCCATGACTATACAGCAGTTTAACAAGACAGGTTCCACTCAGAAGAGGCCACGCCTTGGTTAAACAAGGAAATTGAGTGCATGTGCTCAGTGTCATATCCAGAGATTGACTTTTCAAATAGACGTATGAGTACTGCCATCATTGCTCCAGAAGGGGTGAGGGTCAGCCTATCACTGCTCAGACCATACACAACACAATGCATCAAATTGGTCTGCAAGGCTTTCATCCCAGAACTAAGCCTCTTCTAAAGATGATGCACAAGAAAGCCTGCAAACAGTTTGCTGAAAACAAGCAGACTAAAGACAAGTATTACTGTAAACATGTCTTGTGGTCTGTTGAGACCAAGATAAAATTATTTGTTTCAGATAGTGTCAAGCATGTGTGGTGGCAACCAGGTGAAGAGGACAAAGACAAGTGTGTCTTGCCTTCAGTCAGGCATGGTGGTGGGAGTATCATGGTTTGGGGCTGCATGAGTGCTGCCAGCTGTGGGGACCTAAAGGTCATTACGGGAACCATGAATGCCAAAATGTACTGTGACATACTAAAGCAGAGCATGATCCCCTCCCTTCACAACATGGGCTGCATGGCAGTATTCCAACATGATAATGACCCCACACCTTCAAGATTGAAGGGCTTAGTGGTGACCGCCTCACTGGAAGCATATGGGTCAACAAAAACGGCACACTGCAATGCTAAACTCAAGGCGGCTTTACTCTCATTTGTTACACAGGTGGGCACGTTTTTCTACCCATTATTCTCACTGCCGTTTTGCTGTGCCACTCTCCAATGCAGAAGCCACCTTACTCAGAGTGCACTCTCAATGAACATTGTGTGGCACACAATGTTGCTCAAAGCCCAAAAGGTAGCCCTTACAGGTTTCTGATCAGTTCATACTGCGGAAGCTCTTAACCATCTGTCGGCCCAGCTACACAAAACACACCTTCAAGATTACCACTGCCTTGCTAAAGAAATGGCTAAGCATGTCTCCAGACCTAAACCCTATTGAGCATCTGTGGGGCATCTTCAAAGGGAAGGTGGATGAGCGCAATGTCCTTAACGTCCACCAGCTCCAGTGAACTCCATGTCCAAGAGAGTTAAGATAGGACTGGAAAATAATGGAGCCCACACAATATATTGACACTTTAGGCACAATTTGTCCATTTTTACTTAGGGGTGTACTCACTTATGTTGCCAGCGGTTTAGACATTGATGGCTGTGTTGAGTTATTTTGAGGACACACCAGATTTACACTTTTATACAAGCTGTATACTCAATACTTTTGCATTGTATCAAAGTGTGATATCTTCAGTGTTGTCCTATGAAAAGATATAAAACAATATTTACAAAAATGTGAGTGGTGTACTCACTTTTGTGAGATACTGTATATTGAATTATATTGAGATAATATGACCCTTTAGTGCTTGGAGATTATTACTCTGGTTTATAACACAATGTGTAAGTATATTGTGGGTTTTTTTCAGTTGCTTAATAACACTGGGTAATATATTCCATAGGAGTTTAACTACAGGCATATAAAGGGTTACATTTTAGCTGTTTTACTGGTCATGAGGCTTTTTAAGGGAGTTTCTTTTCCTACTTTCTCTGTTAAAATTAAAAGACTGTTAAGAGGCTTGAAACGAGTAATCTAAGATGTATTAGGGCTCGTTTTTTTTGCTTTTACATGATGTGTTAACTGGATAACATTAAAAGTGCGTATTGGATCTTTTACCTTAACACATAACCAATTCTAATATTTTGACTTTGTTTGATTTGGTTTTCTTTACCTAATTTTATGACTTTTGTGAATATCTGATGGAACTTTATGTAAATTTTTTGCAGAAATTGAAATCTCTGAAGGGTTTATAAATTTGCAAGCACTACTGGATGTTTATCACATACAACATTTGCTTGTGATTATATCCATGCAACAAACCAATAGCCACTGTATATTGTCTTTTTAGGGCTTTATAGTGCAAGTCGCTAATAACAGATCAGGATGCACCTATATCGTAGCCTCAATTATTAAATTAGTTACTGATTACGTTAAAAGTGTTTTATTTAATTTTTTATTCTATAAAATTTTTTAAGTCCCTCTATAAGACTTCCCTGTGCAATAATGTTTTTGCTTCAGTGTTGAACTATTTTATACCTGGTAGTGGGAAAACTTGCATGAAGCTTACTGAACACAACATCTAAGGGGTTACACTTCTTGGATCAGAGTTAACTTGCATCCTGGCTGTTACTACAGAATGCCAACTGTGAGTGGCATAGCTATAGCAGTAACACTTGCGATCAGGCCTCTAAGCCCGGGGAGCTCAAAGAGCCCCCATACCACACAGCAGTGATCAGAGCGAAAACACAAAGCCTCTGTTTTCCCAATAAAAAAAATCACGTTATTTCATAAAGAAATTAAAAGCTACATGTAATACATGTACAAAATATCCTCGCCTCCGTAATAAAATAGAATGTTATTTAATCTATACAGTAAAAGCTGCAAAAAATTAAACAAGTAAATATTGGTGCCAGAATTGCATTTTTTCATTTTTTGCATTATATTCATAAGCCTCACAAAAAAAGAATAAAAAGTGATCAAACACTCTTGTAGCCCATAATAGTACCACAGAAAACATTAATTTATCCTGAAAATAAAAAGCCCACACAGAGCTTTGTCAGCAGAAAAATAAATTAAAGGCTCTACGAATATTGTGACGTAACAAAATTGTGAATTTTTCAAAGCATTTTTAAAAGGATTTACGTACTGATGTAGGGGCCTGTAAAAAGAGGCGTGGCCTTAAAAATTTGATGTATTATGTAAATTAAGCATGTAGTTCACTTTCTTCATTGGTATATTTTCTAATTATTTAAAAGGGTTGTCCAGCAGAAGAGAAGGCATTAGGTGTGACCTTTTTATATATACAGTATATTGAAGGTATCTGCCAGTGTTGGCTCATTAAACTTTTTTTTAATATAAATGTTGTGGACATGTAGGACCCGTCTACATGGCATGGTTTTACAGTCGGATTTTGACACAAATTTTGAAACCAGTGAAAATCCCATTTTAAACCATCCCCATAGACCTCAATAAACAAGATTTTCTAAGGTAGGATTTCAAGACAGATGACTTTGCAATAAAACTGGAACATGTACATTCTTCCATCCGATTTACAGCAGAAAATGTACTATTCCAATGTTAAGAATCCGAAAACTGCAACGAAAAGCCAGGCCAAAAAATGATTTAGACTGACTATTATTTTGCTCTTGATGTGTGGACATAACCTAAAGAGGGTGAAAATGGGGACTATGCTGAACTTTACATAGTACTTGGGGAAGTGTGGTTGTGTGACTACACTCACTGGCCACTTTATTAGGTACACCTGTCCAACTGCTCATTAACACTTAATTTCTAATCAGCCAATCACATGGCGGCAACTCAGTGCATTTAGGCATGTAGACATGGTCAAGACAATCTCCCGCAGTTCAAACCGAGCATCAGTATGGGGAAGAAAGGTGATTTGAGTGCCTTTGAACGTGGCATGGTTGTTGGTGCCAGAAGGGCTGGTCTGAGTATTTCAGAAACTGCTGATCTCCTGGGATTTCACGCACAACCATCTCTAGGGTTTACAGAGAATGGTGCGAAAAAGAAAAAACATCCAGTGAGCGGCAGTCCTGTGGGCGGAAATGCCTTGTTGATGCCAGAGGTCAAAGGACAATGGGCAGACTGGTTCGAGCTGATAGAAAGGCAACAGTGACTCAATAGCCACCCGTTACAACCAAGGTAGGCAGAAGAGCATCTCTGAACGCACAGTACGGCGAACTTTGAGGCAGATGGGCTACAGCAGCAGAAGACCACACCGGGTGCCACTCCTTTCAGCTAAGAACAGGAAACTGAGGCTCCAATTTGCCCAAGCTCATCGAAATTGGACAGTAGAAGATTGGAAAAACGTTGCCTGGTCTGATGAGTCTCGATTTCTGCTGCGACATTCGGATGGTAGGGTCAGAATTTGGCGTCAACAAAATGAAAGCATGGATCCATCCTGCCTTGTATCAACGGTTCAGGCTGGTGGTGGTGGTGTCATGGTGTGGGGAATATTTTCTTGGCACTCTTTGGGCCCTTTGGTACCAATTGAGCATCGTTGCAACACCTTGTTGAATCTATGCCACAAAGAATTGAGGCAGTTCTGAAGGCAAAAGGGGGTCCAACCCGTTACTAGCATGGTGTACCTAATAAAGTGGCCGGTGAGTGTATATTGTGGTGCTGGCATGAAACAGTGGATAGCCTGCCAGATGTGTTTTTTTGCTGGACAAAGTTGTGTGGTCTTTGTGACAAGCATCTGCTGTGCTGGTAGTAAGAATTGGCAAGTGTATTGTGTAGCTGGGCCGACAGATGGCTAATAGCTTCCGCAGTATGAACTGACCATAAACCTGTAAGGGCTACCTTTTGGGCTTTGAGAAACATTGTGTGCCACACAATGTTCATTGAGAGTGCACTCTGAGTAAGGTGGCTTCTGCATTGGAGAGTGGCACAGCAAAACGTCAGTGAGAATAATGGATAGAAAGATATGTGCCCACCTGTGTAACAAATGAGAGTAAAGCCGCTTTGAGTTTAGCATTGCAGTGTGCCGTTCTTGTTGACCCACATGCTTCCAGTGAGGCGGTCACCACTTAGCCCTTCAACTACCACCTAATACATCTAGGGCTTGGTACAATTAGCGTTAACATTACACTAGTTTGACCTATCTTTTAGACACGTAAGTTGATGTAAACTTAAAGGAATATTTGTTGCAGATAGTACAAAGCAAACTGGAAAATATCTAGTGATGCATTAATTACCCACAAATGAAATTTGTTGGAATAATTAATCTCAGTACTTATTAGTAACCTGTCTATCTGGTATCAATTCATTCATGGGTCTTAGCTCTGTTGCCACCTTCACACTGATGAATAGGCTGAGGTGTATCAGGAGAAGAAAGGGTTTCTATCTAACCTTAGCAGCTGAACATTTTGCACAATTGATCTTGCTTTATACTTGGAATAGCAAAATAACCTTTAAGTGGCTGTTGGAGAAATACAAGCGAGAAAGAATTGAAACATTTTCTTATGTGAATTTCCATCTCTCTGTAGATTTGGCAGGATGCCGGGATCAGCAGGGGTTTCCAGTTCTGAAAACCTCGCTGCATTTTCCAGTATCCTTAACCAATAGCACATACCTCTGTTTGTTAACTATTTGTATAATGCTTTACTCCATGCCTGACCATTTGGATATTCAGGTCAATTATTATCCTATATCTGAATATTAAGGGCCTTTTATTATTGGGTATTTCTTAGGAAAGAATATAGGGGGAGGGAATTCTTACTACGGTATATGGAAAAGATAGTATCACCTTGTCAAAGCTTGGAATTAAAAGGGTTGTCTCACCATGCTGTTTTACAAAGCCACAGCCAGTTTCAGGTTTAAAATTCCTGGCTTGGCTTTGGGTGGTTCTACAGCAATGATTAGTATATCATCTCTGCTGTTCCTAGATTTGCCTATTACAGCAGTGCATAAGGCTATGGAGCTGTAGCGTTGTCAGCAAGTAACATAACTAAGTTAGTGTTCTGCTGAAAAGACACAGCAGGGATGGACTTCAGCACCCCAAACATGGCTCTAGAAGGCTCTAGAGGACTGTTTAGTGGTGGTGAGTAATTTACGAAAGCTTGTGTACAAAAGCAGGAGATAAGATCTGCTCTATTTCTAAAGGGAAGCAAATGAAATCAATGTATTTGGTAATGATCTTTAGTTACTTTTTCTTACATGCTTTACCCCTTTAAAACATTGAATTGTCATGAACTGACATTTTAGGCTGCAATGCAGTCGGCACTCAGGCCACTAGTTTGGCTATTTAGATCTGACTGGCCACAAATAAGTTTGTTAGTCTTCTGAATGTACACTAGCCATGAATAGTGCCAATAGTACATTACAAACAATTCACAGAAGTATAAAAACGTGTAAAGTTACATAAAAGAGCTAAAAAAAAAATGTAGACTACAATTAAGGACAACAGATGCCATCCAATTGACAGCATATCAAAATAAATGGAAAAATATTTCTTTTAAACTCCAAGTGATCAAAAAGTAGCAAAGATCCTAGATTAGTGCTCATAACATTAACACCCTTCTTTCCTTTTCCCCCTCAAATAATGATGCCTCACACAGCTTTAACAACAGAAAAGCAATCCAAAGTTATCGGTCTTGGAAAATGCTGATTTAGAGCAAATTATGAAATGAAATGAAATTTTTTACTTTTAATAGTAGTAAAAATAATTAAATATATAAATTGGGAACCAGCAGAATCATAACAACCCCCAGAGTAAAGATAACAGGTCATTTAAACCACATGGTGAAATATGTAAAAACAAAAAAAAGAACCAAAATTGTGGGGGGGTTTTCAATTTCACCCCAGAAAGAATTTTTCTTTGGTTCTCCAAAATAATATATGCTGCATTAAATGGTGCAATTAAAAAAATACAACTTGTCTGGAAGAAAGCAATTCCTCATACAGCTATGTCAATGGAACAACAAAAAGTTATGGCTCATGGAGGAATGAAACAACAAAACTGGGGTCATCCTTATAAGATTAAAGCCATCCTGATAATCAGCTTTTCACCACCTATACAACCTGCAAGCAAGTTATCTACGTATGTTGTACATTGACAGGATGAGTCTACCATAGGAAATTTTGACAGCAACTCTTTGTTAACAACTGTGTATATTATGGGGTATCCCAGGCTGGGCACTCTTGTCTAGTTCATATGCCTCTATAGCAGGGTTTCTCAACTCCAGTCCTCCAGGTGATTATTGTCAGTGCATTCAGTGGGAGATCCTGAAAACATGACCTGTTGGTGGGTCTTGAGGACTGGAGTTGACAAACACTACTCTAAAGATACATGAGAGAAGGGGAACATCTCTCCTTATGGAGAGCACCAGCTAAAGTGTGTAGTGTTTTGATTGCCTTTTAGCCCACTACTAAGCATCTGCATATCACAAGGCATTATGGGAAAGGAGCTGGAAAGCTCACTGCGCCCTCTATAGGTTGTAACAAATCCTCAATTTACTTCTGATTCACTGAATCTTTGAGAAGCAAAAAGGAATAATTGTCAAGCCAATATTGCTCATCTACATACGCCGTTTCGGGCGTATGTAGATACATGGAAAGTGGTTGACTTCTGAGACTGATGCCTGGAATCTACCATCCACTAGTGCATCCTGAATGTCCTGATTTTAATAAACTCCAGCACTTAGGGCCTCATGTAAGAAAACTGTCGAGGTCTAAGACTTTCTTTGTTGCTCATGGTAACCAATCAGAGCGCCCGTTTATTTCAAGTGCTCTGAAAAAATGACATTTTTTATTCATGAGGCCCTTAGGGCGACATGCATGAACGGGGCTGCGCCAGAAGTCTGGCATCTTTTCAGCCCAAAAACTAGCGAAGCCCCATTCGCTCTATTTTTAACCAGAGCACCTGCGGCACTTTGCAATGCTCCTGAGATCAGGGGGCGCGCTGCAGGCGGGGTGCACTACGACCGTACAAAGCTACACATTTATAGCTTCAGTACGGCAAATCCAGCTGTATTACTGCTGGAACAGGTAGATCACTTTAAAAGTGGTTTACCTGAGCCAGAAGTGTCGCTTTGGAGCTAGAAAGCGCTAAATCTATGACCCGCAGTAGAACAGGTTCATAGATTCAGGCGCATTCTACATTACTAATGCACAGAAAACAAATGGCGCTGGGCGCAAAAAATCATACATGTAGTCCTTAGTGTTTAAGACATTATTAAGTGTTTATCGTCTGCACAGCTGTCTTCTATGCTCTGACTGGAAGATATTGGTTGCTTTAGAAGTTTTCAAATCAGGTAAAACATTTCTGTTAATGTTCAGTGAATTATACAGTTCTAGCAGTATCTGGCTGTTCACATTGACTTGTCCCTAACTAAACTGTAGACAGAAATAGAATTGTATATATATATATATATAATATTATATATATATATATATATATATATATATATATATATATATTTATATATATATATATATATTTATATATATTATATATATATATTATATCTGTATAACACAGGATTTAAATTAAACCCGTTAAAACATGCCTTCACTCTCACTGCAATGTCACCCAGAGAAATAAAGTCCTAAAAGTAGACACAAAATAGAAGGGATGTAAGGGATTGCCACTTGTTATTTGCATTTGTAGAGAGGTTTGTCCTAGAAGATAGGAATAGAAGGGGGACCCCTGATTTGTTGTGTGCTTATCAGTCCATCAAAGAGCACAATATGCTAAATAGGCTGAACTGGATGGACGTCTTTTTTCAGCCTTACAAACTATGTAACTATGTAACTAGGCTCTCCAGCAAAGGCTTTCAATTGTAATACAAGAATTAAAGGTGGTTTCCAAAGTTTACACATACACCACTCACAAAAAGTTAGGGATATTTGGCTTTTTGTTGAAATTTAAGGATGAACATAGAATTTCTATATATATATATATTTTTTTTAAATTAACTAAATGAGACCATCTCTTAACTTTAGAATGCACATCTCCAACTGTTCAATGTTTTAGTGCTTCTTGCATAACTCTAAAGGATGTTAATGGCAAAATTCCCAACAAGTGTTTGATCCCCGAATCGCCCAATAAATTTAAGAGACCAGTTTGAATTGGGATTTAAACAGTTCTTCTCATCCTGCTGTTCACGTCTTCACCAAGATAAAACCTTACAATTGGTCAACAATATGTCGTAATAATTGTAAAAACTTGAAGCAGGATGCTCTCAGATGGAAGTGGCCACTGAGCTTAGAGTGTCTCAGGGTGACATCAGCAGGTTGCCACAGAGATACAGAGAGACGGGAGGAGTCACAGAAAGGCCTTTGGTTACATCACACACATAACTGCTTCATGGTAAACAATGCCCTGTGGAACCGGATGATGAATGCCACACAACTCCAGGTACATTTAAGGGAGGTGAAAGGCACCCAAGTATCACATCAGACCATTCGTAACCGTTTGCATCAGCGTGGTAAATGGTTACAAGTGATTTCAGATTCACATAGTACCTGGAGAAACACAGATATACTGTAGAGTATTAGTATTGTTAGTTATTTTAAAGCACCATTAATTTGGGAGTGCTGTACATTTTAAAGGGGTGTAGATACATAACATTAGACCAAACAACAATAATAACACTAAATAACTAACAACTGGTACAGAGGGAGAGTGGACCTTTCCCAGGAAGGCTAACAATCTTCAAGAGCGGAAGAATAAAACAAAATGAGGGACAGACATGTTTGTAGGGTGGAGCAGTGGCGGCAGGGTTAATGTAGGATGTAGGCTATCCTGAAGAGATGGGTTTTCAGGTCACTGTTAAAAGTTACAAAGGTGGAAGAGAGAATGATTTGTTGTAGTAGTGAGTTCCAGAGTATGGGGGATGCACATCTTGGAGGTGGTTTGGTGTGGACATGATGAGGAGAGCAGAGAAAAAGATCTTTTGAGGATTGCAGATTGTTAAGAGGTATTTGGAGATCAAGTTGTATGTAGAGAATAGGTTATGGAGAACTTTTTATATTATGGTTAGTAGTTTAACTTGAATTTGCCAGGCAATGGATAGTCTATGAAAGAATAGACAGAGGAGTAACAGGGAGATTAACAAGGTAGCTGAGTTGAGGATGGATTGGAAGGGTACAGAGGAGGCCACATGATGCAGGTTTAGGCAGGAGATGACAACTGCATGATCTATCATATTCATAGTATTAGAGTTAAGGAATGAGAGGATATGAGAAATATCTTTCAGGTGGAGGTGCAGGTAGAAGTAAGGACTTATATATGTGGTTTGAAGAAGAGGGCACAGTCAAAGGTTATCCTCAAGGCAGCAGACTTGAAGGACTGCTGAAAGTGTGGAGCCATTAACTTTAATAGATACTGTAGATGTGGTAAAGAGTGGGACGGTGAAAAGATGATGAACTCTGTCTTCTCTATGTTGGAGAGGGCTGGAGAAGAATATGGATGATAGACTTTATGAGATAGACATTCAAAGACGAAAATTTGCCTTATATCTCCAATATGGGAGATAATATGAGGCATTACAGTTGGAAAAATTACATATAGCAATATCAGCAGTGGTATAATATAATTGTATAATGTTGTATTTAAGTTACATTTCCTGTAACATTTTCAGGAAAATCTTTCTCTCCTCCTTACTACCAATTTAGACCGGTAAATGGCATTTTATGGTAACTACCACATTAGCTATCGCCATTGAGTCTTTATGTCTGTGTCATACTTGATATTAGTCATTTGTAGTATAGTAGGGTCAGTGCTGCCAATTGACGCAAATGTCAGTTAATAGCTGAGAAGAAAAATGAAACATGATTCTATATTGCACATTTATCCTTTTGACAGCATCAAACGAGGCCATCAGAAGTAAGAGAAACCTAATTTAGAAAGACAGATACCATAATTGTCCTTGTGATTACAATTTTTGAAGTGACTTCTAAGTGGTGGATTGTATTTCTCATTTTTATTTAAATTCTGCTTGCTACCATATATAATATATGTAGGAGGAATAAAGTATTATAAATTGTTTTTTGTGGACATTTTATTAACAGGACAGCATTGCAATAATAACTTTAATGATACAGTGGGGAAAAACTTATTTAGTCGGCCACCAATTGTGCAAGTTCTCCCACTTAAAAAGATGAGAGAGGTCTGTAATTGACATGATAGGTCGACCTCAACTATGAGGGACAAAATGAGGAAACAAATCCAGAAAATCACATTGTCTGATTTGGGAAGAATTTATTTGCAAATGATTGTGGAAAATAAGTATTTGGTCAATAACAAAAGTTCCTCTCAATACTTTGTTATATATCCTTTGTTGGCAACGACAGAGGTCAAACATTTTCTGTAAGTTTTCACAAGGTTGGCACACATTGTTGCTGGTATGTTGGCCCATTCCTCCATGTAGATCTCCTCTAGAGCAGTGATGTTTTGGGGCTGTCGCTGGACAACACGGACTTTCAACTCCCTCCAATGGTTTTCTATGGGGTTGAGATCTGGAGACTGACTTGGCCACTCCAGGACCTTGAAATGCTTCTTACAAAGCCACTCCTTTTTTGCCCTGGCGGTGTGCTTGGGATCATTGTCATGCTGAAAGACCCAGCTACATTTCATCTTCAATGCCCTTTGGTATGGTATTCTTAGGATGCAACTCAGCATTCTCTCTTCTCCAAACACGAAGAGTTGTGTTTCTACCAAACAGTTCTACTTTGGTATCATCTGACCATATGACATTCTCCCAATACTCTTCTTCTGGACCATCCAAATGCTCTCTAGCAAACTTCATACGGGCCCGGACATGTACTGGTTTAAGCAGGGGGACACATCTGGCACTGCCGGATCTGAGTCCCTGGCGGCATAGTGTGTTAATGATGGTAGCCTTTGTTATGTTGGTCCCAGCTCTCTGTAGGTCATTCACTAGGTCTCCCCGTGTGGTTCTGGGATTTTTGCTCACCATTCTTGTGATCATTTTGACCCCAGAGGTGAGATCTTGCGTGGAGCCCCAGATCAAGGGAGATTATCAGTGGACTTGTATGTCTTCCATTTTCTAATTATTGCTCACACAGTTGATTTCTTCACACCGAGCTGCTTTCCTAATGGAGATTCAGTCTTCCCAGCCTGGAGCAAGGCTACAATTTTGTTTCTGGTGTCCTTCGACAGCTCTTTGGTCTTCACCATAGTGGAGTTTGGAGTGTGACTGCTGAGATTGTGGACAGGTGTCTTTTATACTGATAACAAGTTCAAACAGGTGCCATTACTACAGGTAATGAGTGGAGGACAGAGGAACCTCTTAAAGCAAAAGTTACAGGTTTGTGAAAGCCAGAAATCTTGCTTGTTTGTAGGTGACCAAATACTTATTTTCCACCATAATTTGCAAATAAATTCCTTGTAAATCAGACAATGTGATTTTCGGGATTTGTTTTCTCATTTTGTCGCTCATAATTGAGGTCTACCTATGATGTCAATTACAGGCATCTCTCATCATTTTAAGTGGGAGAACTTGCACAATTGGTGGCTGACTAAATACTTTTTTTCTCCACTGTATCACCATATTACTGCACTTATCTGCACCTTGTGCCCCAGTCTAATGACACAAACCTTCCTGTACAGTTTACTTGTGCAGGCTTGTTTGCTGGAAAGGAGACGGGGAGCCCACCGGTTTAACCTTCTGAAAGGTTGGTCTTAAGTCTATGGATATGTAATGGTCTGAGGGGACAATAGTTGAGCTTAGAAGACAAATTTAGTTTTCTTGTGAATTTGACATAAACAAGTGACTAAAAAGACCACATGAGAAAAGGTCTTTGTCGTGAATCTTACAATGGGTTATCCAACTAATATGGTGTAGATGCTTTAAGGGGTATTATCATAAGAGTATTTTTGTTAAAAACAAAATTTTCAAAAAAAACTTTTAATTTTTGGCAGTAGTTTTTGGCAAATCCTAAGCAATTTTTGAGTCTTATGCAATTAAAAATTACATAAATATTGTCCTTTTTTAGCTGTGAGACAAAAAACCTGAATTGCAGGGCAGACTAATCTCCCTTTACTGTTGGTGCTGCTTATCTCCATGTACTCTCATTACTAATAGTAGGTAATGACTTAATGATTATCCTATTCTTCTCTGGAAAGGGATAGATAATATAAGACTAGACCACAGGACAATAAATAGAGCAGTACATGAAAGAAAAATGGGTTCATCAATTTCTGCACTGGGGATGGACTTTCTTTACACTTATCAGGTCCAGCTAATAATGCTTATACCTCTCAGGCCATAGACAGCCTAGAAAGAAAACCTTTTAATAATCCTCTCACTGTTGTGTTACTTCACAAAGAGAAATTCAGAGACATTGGGGAATTTAAAAACATTATATAAAATAAACCCAACCACCCAATTAAAAAGAAAAAATCCTATAATAGTCATATATTGTTTGTCAATATATAAAAAAGCAAAAACAAAAATATGGTAGTGTTCCTTTAAGCAACATAAAAGCAGCTTTATAAATCATATCATTTTTTTCAGTAAGGGGTCATTATGGGATGTCTATTATGCATTTTCATAAAAAAGAGAGTGAAACCTGTTATGAGTAATTAGTTTCAATAGTGTACATTTACAGTTTTAAAAGGGTTTTACCACTAATACATTTTATGCCTGGTTTGTCCTGCTTCAGGTTTAAGTGTGTGCAAAAGGGGTAGTGTATGATTTGTTTGAACTGCAGATCATATGACCCAGCAGACTTGACATCACCATGCCTTTTCCCACAGTGTGCTCACTCTAGTGAGACAAATGCATGTTTATGTAAAACATTGGGATTAGCTACAATGTCGTTGAGTGGTTAGCATTTGTGTCTTTCAGCATTGGGGTTCTAGGCTCAAATAAGATCCAAACATGCATTTTTTTTTCTCAATGCACATACCTGATTGAGGTTTCTTTTTTCTATGTATTTATTCACACTGTTTGACTAATTACTAAGGACTACGGAGGACAGGAGTAGAATGACAGCACCTAGGGTTGAACAAGTTGCTCAGCAGTGAGTGTGTGTGATTACTAAGGAGGGAAGGGACTGACAGTAGTTCTGTGAGAAGAGAGGTGATGTCTAAGCATATGTGTCCAGGACTGAGGTCGTATCCCCTAGAGATGAGTTGTAAAATATGGATCACTAAGGTTGCAGCTAAAACAACCTTAATTTTTAACAATGATGAATGGTGAAAATGTTTATTATTTATTTTGCAAGCTTCCCACATCAATTTTACTTTGTGGTAAAATCCCTTTAAGTCTCATATGTGGTGACAAGTAACACGGATGTTATCTGAAATTCCTTTTTTTATTTCTTTAAAATGTATTTCTGTCTAGGAAGCATTGTGTAGCACTAGACCAGAATCAAAGAAACTAGACATACTGTGAAGGAAGTGACGTACACAATGACAATAAAAAAGGTAGACTGTTAATACTGAGTTCACTGCAAAGTATCCAGCAGCAGAGAGGCCAGAACAGTGCCCATACATTGCAGTCTGAGATGGTTCTGTGTTATACCAATACTGATTTATAGCCTTCTAGTATGTAAAGAAGATAGCATCCCCCTCACATAGCTATCAGAACTAAAACTAATCAGACATAGCACAAGAGGGAAAAGTGAGGGGTGAATCTAAGAGCTATAAACATTCTTAGAGTGGACCCTTAATATATTGACTGAGCATATATTAATTACCTGTGAATCCATACTTGTAAGTCCAGCAAGATGAATTAGGTCAGTTTAAAGTTCTCGTAAATAGTCCGTGGAGACCAGATAAGAAGGAACTTGTGATGTGCTCTTGTCTCTCAATGTACTACTTCTTCTTTCAAGTCTGTATCTATGGTTTACTGTAGCTCTCCACTGTAAGATAGTAGACAGATTCTGTGACTTCTAATTGCTGCATATCAGTAGTCTCATAGCAGTGGGGAAGACACCTTAATAACTTTAGATGCAACCGTTATTTTAGATGGATTTTAAGAGTAAGCTGTAATGTGTTTGACTCTGACCATTACATGCCTTGTATCCTGCATTTTTTACCAGGTTTCCCCTCTACTGCCTTAAAGGGGTTGTCTTACACAAGTTTTTGCTTTTATGTTAAATATCTTGCAAAAACAAGTCACTTTGCATAATTTCCATTAACAGGTTCTACCTATTCCTAGATATCCCCCTTTATGGCTGCATCAGCTCCCAGGTCCGCTATACTAAGCCCTGTTTATTCCCCTATAGGCTGCCAGCACTGGTTCATAGCTACGATCCCTTTCTATGATCCTAGTAGATGCCAGTAAATTACGCCCCTGAATTCAAAATGAAACCAAAAAACGGGACTTAGGGAATGAATCAATGTATGAGAAAACCCCCTTTACTCTCTCAGCATTAGCTGTCCCTGAGTTTAGCTAGTGATTGTGAAGGAGACTAGCTACTGTTATGTTGCATGTACAGTAGTCCCTTAACATATAATTAATTAAATCTGGGATGACCGTTGTATGTTAAAAACCATAACTAAATGTGACCCCTCCAAACATAATGTAAACATGTATATGAACCCCTTACCAACAATGCGATGATCCAACCATTATTAAGAGCGTGGAGCAGACTCACATGTTGAGCCCGTAAAGGCGGGCTGCAGATTAAAAACTGACCCTGCCACTAAAAGTATTTTTTAACCCGCTCCAACCTGCTTTTTAAAAACCCATTTAGACCCCAAGAAATCACAGCCGCATCCCTCCTGCCTGTGATCGGTGCAGTAACGGGGCTCTGCGCCTGACAGCCCGGATGCCTTCTGAAAGCATCCGGGTTGTCCTGTGACGTTACCATGCCCGCAATGCATTGTGGGCATGGTGATTGGCAGTCACTATGGCGACCAGTACACAACAGTGATGCTGTGTGCAGGTCTCCTTTGTATGAGCGATTTGAAGATCGCTCATACAAGTCCCCTCAGAGGAAAAGTGAAAAAAGTGTACAAAAGTTAAAAAAAAGTGTCAAAAAGTAAAACACAACACAAAAAATAAAATAAAAAAAAACGTCAAAACCCCTCTTTTCCCCTTTTCAAAAACAACCACAAAAAGATCAAAAATCAATAAAGTACCCATATTTGGCATCATCATGTTAATTAACCCGTCCGGTGAACGCCATAAAAAAAATAAAAAGAGTCCCAGAAGTGCGATTTTTGTTCATCCCACAGCACATAAAATGGAATAAAAAGTGATCAAAAAAAATCATATTTAAAAACCCAAAATTTTGCCCAATTAAAACGTCAGTTTTATCCCCCCAATCCCTTAAACATACTTTGAAAACAAAAACCCAAAAAAGTTATGGCTATCAGAAGCTAGTGATGCATAAATATTGTTTTAAAAAATGTGTTTCCACATAAAAACTATATAAACTGGGTATTGCAGTAATCGGCTTGACCCACAGAGTAAAACTAACTTATAACTCACGTATATTGCACGGTGAGCGCTGTGAGCGGATTTAAAAGCGATAGAAAAGCCTTGTTCCCCCCAAAATTATGGCAATAAAACTGTCAACTCATCCTTCAAAAAAAGCCCCTATGCAGCTCTGTAAACAGAAAAATAAAAAAGTTATGGCTCTCAGACTATGGCAATGCAAAAACATGTTTTCTTTTTGAATAAAAGTGTTTTTATTGTGTAAAAGCAGAAAAACATAAAAATATACAAATTGGGTATCACTGTAATGGTATCGACCTGCTGAGTAAAACTAGGATGTCATTTATACCGCACGATGACTGCTATAAAAAATAAAAAAAACACTGCCAGGATTGCTATATTTTGTTCAAAATGCCTCACAAAAACCTTAATAAAAAGTGATCAAAGTGTCATATGTCCCCCTTAATGGTACCAATAAAAACAACTCATTCTGCAAAAAACAAGCCCATAATCAGCTCCGTATACAGAAAAATAAAAAATTTATGGCTGTCAGAATAGGACAACATAAAAACGCATTTTTTTATAAACTCATTTCTATTGTGTAAAAGTAATAAAACATAAAAAACTATATAAAATGTATGTCATTGTAATTCTACCGACCCCATAGTAAAGTTATCCTGGCATCTATCCTATGTGGCGAACACTGTAAAAATGAAGCCCAAAACACAATGGCGGAACTGCGTTCCCCCCACCCATATTCATGGCTCAATGCTAAAAAAAACTATGGAACACCTGTGCACCCAAAATGCACAATACACCCCTAGATGAGACCCATGAGGGATGTTGAATCCAATGGGGTAACTTCTGGAACTTTGGGAGCTTTGCAAATGCGACATGACCCCACCAAAATCTTCGTTCCAGAAGCCAAATAGCGCTCCCTCCCTTGTACCCCCTGCCATGCGCCCAAACAGCAGTTTACACCCACATGTAAGGTATTGCCAAACTTGGAAGAAATTGCGTAACACAATTTGGGATGCTTTTTTTTCCAGGATTCCATGTAAAAATTAAACATTTTCAGTTAAAATTGCAGATTATTGGAAACATTTTTTTTTTTTCAGAGCCTAACGCTAAAAAAAATTGTGAAACACCTATGGGGTTTGATATGCTCACTGGTCCCCTGGATATATTCCTTAAAGGGTGTAGTTTCCAATATGGGGTCTTTTTAGGGGAGTTTATTAATTTTTAGCACCTCAGGGTGTCTGCAAACCTGAAATGGTACCTTAATAAAATCGTAATGAAAATGAGACTCCAGAGTCCGGTAGGTGCTCCTCCTATTCTGGGGCTTGTTGTTGAGCCAAATAGCAGACTGGGATATCTCTGAAAATGGCAGAATCTGTGGAATAGATTTTAAGTTTCATTTACCTGGTCACATCTACTGTGTTACAGTAAATAATGAATAAATATTGAACATCTGCAAAATGAATTTTGAAATTTCACCTCTACTTTGCTTTAATTTCTGTGAAAAATCTAAGGGAGTAACAAACTTCCTAAATGCTTTTTTTAAATACTTTAAGGGGTCTAGTTTCTTAGATTGGGTCATTTCAGGGGGTATCTGACATACAGACCTCTAAAAGCCACATCAGAACTGGACTCGTCCCTAAATAATATCTATTTTGCAAATTTTCTTGAAAATGTGAAAAATAACTACTAAATTTCTAAGACCCTTAATGTGGTAAAAAAAAAAAAAATTAAAAATGATGCCAACCTATAGAACATATTAGTGCTAGTTATAAAGTTTATAATTCTGAGGGGAAAAAAACTCTGTCTTACACCGGGGAAAATTTTTAACTTTGAAAATTGCTAATTTTGCGAATTTTCGAATTTTGTCTTTTTCACAAATAAACAAGGCTTTTTTTGGCCCAAAAAATGTTTTATAACAAAAGCAAAGGGGCCAATGATAAAACTGTTTGGGTCTAAAACTCACTTTTTTTGCCCATAGTAATTATGGGCAAAAAAGTGATTTTAGACCTAGACAGGTGCATACAGGGGGCCCAAGTGTCACGGAAAAAATTTCTAAATCACTTGGATGGTAAAAGTTAAAAAGTTTTTCTCACATAAAGTGAAAACTTTCCCAATTTTAAAACCGGGCTCGGGCCCGGGAAGGTCAAAACTGGCTCCGGCGGTGGGGGTTTTAAGGCAGAGATATCGGGGACAGGAAATAAACCCGTAGGTCTTTTGTAAGAACTTAAAAAATTTTCTTTCCTTTATAATGGTAGACAGTGAAGGGATTGGCAGATGGGAGAGGCAGAGGAGTGACAAGAAAAGAGATGGATCAGCTGGGCAGTGGCATAGAGGATGGATTGAAGGGAAACGAGAGTGGTAGATCTGAGACCACAAGGAAGGATGTTGCAGTAACTTGGTGGGAGATGATGAGGACATGCTCAAACATTTTTGCAGAGTCCAGAAAGGAGGGGTTTTGGGAAATATTTTTCAGGTGAAGGCGACAGGGGGGTAAAAGGGTTGGACATGAAGTGTAAAAAAAAGGCTAGTTAAGGGTTATCCCGAGGGAACGGACTTGGAGACCTGGAAAAGCATGGAGCCTCTGAGCTTGTGCTTTGCTATTGTTTTGAGGGAGGTGACCCTTATTTTCCAGGCTAGCAAGTTAAGATTAGAGAAACTTAATAAAGGGTACATTTCCTGACAGCTGAGAATTAAACCCCATTGAAGGAAATTAAAGTGGTTTTAAATTTTTCATTACGTTGCCCACTTGGGGTTGGCTTTCAAAATTGCATTAAAGGAAAATATTGTGTCACCTATTTGTAAAGATCATGAAAAAAAGGGGAAACACCAGCAAATGGTTTCACATGAGCAAGAAAAGGAAGTAGAAGATATGGTCACTGAATTGGAGCTGGTGATAACGCATCCTCCCCCAATGATATTTTAAAGGGGTTTTTCAGCCAATTTTTTATTTAAAAATTTTGTTGTAGTACAGGGAAAAAAAATTATAGACCTATACCTACTTTGTTCTTAGTTCAAATTTGAGTTTTAAAAAAAGGGAAGTTGTTTGAAGGCAAAATAATAAAGGAAGTTTTTCTGCACTACAGGGGGTCAGGTTCCCCCTTACCCATCTAACTTTTGATCAGGTATTCCTTTTGACAGGGGTCATTGAGCCATTGCTTCTCTTCATAACTGAAGTGGAAAACCCACTTGTTTCCCCGGACATTAAATTTAAACCTGTTCTCATGCAAGCGAAATCTTTTAGCAAAATAAGATGAGGGCAAATGGAGCAGAAAGAAGACCTCTACTAAAATTTTCTCTTTTAGAGTACTTTTTCTAAATATCCCTTGCATAGTAAATCTTGTCCATTCGTGTTACTTACCATACTGTCAGTAAAATACTACTTATTCACATGTAACCAAAATTTTACTCAATATGTATCCCACTTAAATATATTTATTTTTTTAAAATTTCTGTTT